>PNEQ01004302.1:5663-36495 GCA_003012365.1 Medauroidea extradentata
ATCATAGCTGGAAACGTAAAATGGGCCTTACCAAGTTGGAGGCATGGGTAGGCTCACGCAGTTGGGTGTTAATTGAAATAGGGTGCAGTCACCACAAATAACAATCAAGGATGCAACATCTAAATGAAGTGAAATGACTATTATATTAATTAAATTGCAAAATTTTTAAGACACGGAAAGCCGGGTGCTTTACAATATATTTCAGGGAACAATTGACCACTTTTATTGCAAATTTACATATAGGTTATTTTCAAGCATTGCCATTCAGTTGATGCTGTGTTCAAAATTACTGCATTCAGACTATGTGGAATATGTTGTGAGTGGTGGCATTTTTTAGATATGTGATGTTACATTCTGAGATTGCTAACAATATTATAGTGTGATTTTTTTGTTGTAAATTTTTAAGTTTGTATCACTATTGTCATGTCATCGCTTCGACAGTAAGTGAAACACATTTTAGTGTTGCACAATGATTCATCTTCAACACGTGTAAAATAAATTTTAATGACCATTCCCCCCCCCCCCCCCAAAATGAATAAAACCTTGTCCACATATTGTTTTCATGGTGCTGAATTCTGATGAAGCACAGTTGCCAAACATGGCAGCCATTTGTGGAAGGCTGCCCATGAAATGTGGTCGTTCGCTCATGTGCGAAAGGGATCTAACTCGGTGAAGATTTCTCTGTGTTTTGCACCGGTCACGTGACTAGTTGCGTCTCACAAGGAGCATATTAAACCATAATGTGGTGCAGCACAAAGTAAATTTTGCATTCTGCTGCCTAAAGACAATATTTAATTAGGCCCCAGGAACTACTGCAGTTTGCTATTATACTTTCCAGAGCTTACTACTACAGTCTTCAAAGTATAACATTAATTACAACTTTAATAAAACTTTACTTATGTTATTAAAATGCATAACTTCATATCATGTACAGTCAACACAGAACTTAAAAAAATCCTTTCCAGAGACTTTTAAAGCCATACTAATTATTTACAACAATACATTACACATTATTGCCTTTAATACATGTGCTAACATTTCATAGTGACTTTACAACAGCACAAAATGACAAATTGTTCTCTGCTCATTTGTTTGCGAGTCATTACAACAGCGTGCAGCTTGTCGCTCTCTCACAAACCTTTTCAGCAGCATGAGCCACAAATTTTTCTCAGCCTCTCACTAATTTCTCTATTCCTTCAGTCTTCTGACTGGACAGCTAGTCACCCTTCGCCAGGAGCAAGAGCCAGTGAGCTAGCTTCTAGGATAGAGCTGGTTCGAACCATGCCTAATGTGTAAGGTCATTTATGAACTTAACCTGTACAAATTTCTCAACGAACAGCTTAATACGTACTACTACTCACACACAAAACATCAGATAGTTTACCCAATAGGACAACTAATACAGTCATGCCACAAGTTAAGTGACACACAGAGTTAACTTATATACTGAGCGATATGCTTGTTCTGCCATAGTTACCTTCTTCAACAACTTCTCCGACAAACACTTTTGCTATACCAGACATGGCTATCACTACGTTCTGTGACACGGAGCAGCCTGTTATAGTCTGCATCAACTGTAACAAATAATCACTATTTACCACTCGCTTCCATTCAGTACAGTACTACACACAAATAATTAACACCTTAGATATTAATTTAAGTTTATTAGGTATTATTAACATAGCCTTAAGTTACAGTTACAATAACATTACTTTACAAACACATTTCATTTATATTTATTTAAGACACATTTTGTACAAATAAACTATATAGTTAAAATATAACTGAACATACACAAAAAAATTACAAATTATTCTTGCATATCGTACAACAGGCTTACTTGGGACACATGGGCTAGCTTGGAAATTTTCGAAAATACATTTTTCCTGCATTTGGTAACCTTGAGTAAAATAAAATATATTTGAAGTAAATTACAACTAATGAATGTCCACATGAATTTATACGAAATTTTACTACTATCTGACCCACATAGAAAATAAAAACAGTTGTTTAAGTGTCCCAAGTCACACGATTCTACGGTAATAAATATTACTTAATCAGGAACAGTTACTATTTCTGAAAACTGAAAAATTCAACGAAGAAAACAAAAATCCCAACATTTAAACAGTTAAACTTTTTAGGTAGGATGTCACTTTTAGCAGGCTAAATCTTAACATCATTAAAAAGTTTTAAATTAACGCGTCATTTATCCTATTAGTTACTGAGTGCTTTATATTTTTATCATCCTTCCCAAGTATTAGGTGAATCAGTAATCCACATAATAATGCTGGTTGGGTAGGCCTACATCAGTACATACAGGTAAATGTACACAAAATGAAAAGAAAATGGACCAATGGACAGAAACACAATACTGTATGAAAGGAAACATTGTAGTATAGACTTAAAATAAAAGCTTGTAAAATGTCTGTGCACTTTCACATTTATTGTTGCATATATCTTGGCTTCTGGGATTCAGACGCGTCATTCCCAACATGTAAGCACACATTCAAAGTTGCCGTCTTTAGAAGAGGACAAAGGCATCAGCAGACTAGTTTCTCTGTTACTCAGAAGATGGCAGTTGTAATGTGTACCGGAGAAGCAATGACAGTGTGGGTAAATGCCAAATGATGAGATTGACAAAGCTTATAAAGTTGTATGTACAATCACAGTCTCAAAATTACAAAAAACTAGACAACTTTGAAAGCTCGACCCAACTAATAGTAAATGATTCTGTGGGCACACCCATGTACACAGAGGTTTTTGATACACAGAGATAACGAGCATATCTACAACAGCACACCACTAAGAATATTTACTACAAGGTGAAGGTAAACAGTCTGGTGGGGAGTGGTCGCATGGTGAGAGGAAAGCTTCTGATGACATGGAATGGAACAAATATTAGGGCCTATGCCTAGACTGCTAAGTGAAATATATTTCACATTGTAAGAAGTTAACAGGATGACATCATGAAAGGTGACAATGCTCAGTAACCCTGGGAAACAGCTGCACTTAAACTATATATTAAATGCATTCTCAAGACACACACAATATATAAATTTGCCTTTTAATTATGTAACTATTATTATGGCAATCCAACCCATACTGAATCCATCAAAATAAGTTTGAGCCATCCTAATACCAATGGCAACGCTTTATTAAAAAATCAGAAGTACTCAATGCACTAGCAAACATAAAGTGAAATAGGCTACTTTCAAAATTTTATTTTGAATTACTTATATGTAAGTAAAAAATCATACAAAAGAGAGAAAATCAAAAAGTACCTAATACTAAAAATATTGTTTCTGTTTTACCTGAACATACTGTTCTCTATATACAATTTAGTTCTAAAGTGTTTATATAAGCCTACATATGTCTACTGTCAGATCAGTCGCCTATACATCCACAGGAAAATCAATAACTTACCCGTTTTATTGCTGCTTTGGGAAATGCTGATCTCCTGTACATTTCATATCTATCAAGCTGCTCTTCTGTGAAGTTGGATACTAAAACTCTGAAATAACAGAAATACTAATCTCAGTCCTACGTACAAAAAAGTGACCACAAAATAACTATAGATGTTAATGGTAAGTACGGTAAGTGGGCTTTATGTCACACAGACAGCGAGGTTATCAGAGACGTTACACCCAATTTGATGTAATGATAAGGATTGGAAGTGAATGGAAGTGGCAACTGCCTTTGTTAACGGACCATCCCAGCATTTACCTGGAGCGACTTCTGGGAACCACAGAAAACCAAAATCATGATGGCTGCAGCAGGAAATCGAACCCAGGTCCTCCCGCACGCGAGTCCAACATGTTGCAGTTGCATCTCACTAGGAAAATGTTTTAACTCCTCTCTCCTACCTGACCAAGCCTAGCAATATGATTCTCCGCACTCTGCCAGATTACACTTGCGCAGTTCTTTGCATTTCCAGCCGATTCCTTCCATAAACTGTCCTGTGTTTTCTTAGATGGTTGGAATTAAGATGTCATGCAGTGTTCAATCCTTCTTTCCGTCGAACACTCTTTTCTAGGGGTTGCAGTTGATGCAGCAGTTAGGCCACTTGCCTCCTGCCAAGGAGACTCAGGTTCGATTCCAGTCATTGTCGAACCCAGGTTATCACATGCGGAAATCATTGCTATACTACGACAAGGAGAAGTATTGAGAAGGTTCAGATTATGAGGAGCAGAACAGCTAGCAGAGTAGGCAGTCTAATATGCTTAGGGGTTCGATGAGAGAGTGGAATTTGCTTTTGGAGGAGTTGGAGACAGTGAAGGGGGGAGGGGGGTTGGAAAGTTTAGAAAAGGTTTGGTAGGGAAGTGAGGAAGAGGTTTTAGCATACCATTGGGTGGTTGCACAGTTACAAATGAAATCATTATTAATATTCAGTGAGATTAGTTTGTATATTCCCATTGCTACATGTAGATACAAATATTGCTAGACTACATGTTTTTATTTAGACAGGCCTGTACAATGTTTTCACTTACTAAATTTACTCAATAAGCCTACACGAGAAACGGGTCAGACAGAATCAGCAGCTCGGACAGGAAACTTTTATGGTCTTTAGTTAGGTGCCAACCAGCATTTGGCTGGAGTGAAAATGGAAATTGGAATGGCCAGATCTGTCACCATCATCTGAATATTCTCGCTGTCATTCCCTCTTCCTCTGTACTCTGCATTAGTTAATAGGCAGTTTAATGTTTTCAAAAAATTATTGAAAAACTAATACACACTAGACAATTAACTAATTTTGAAAAATTCAAAATTTTCTCTAAACACCAGTATGGTTTCGGAAAAAAATCTTCTACCAATGATGCAATATGTCAGCTTATCACAAATGTCTTGAATGCACTCAACAAAAAACTACTATCAATCAGAATTTTTTGTGACCTTACCAAAAACTCTGACTGTGTCAACCATGAGCTGATTCTTCAAAAACTTCAATTTTATGGTTTAAGAGGAAGAACTACTCATATTTGGGAAGATTCAAATAGGACCTATTGTTGATTCAAAACCAGATAAGATAAGAAATGGTGTTTCCCTAAGGTTCAATTCTCGGACCTCTGTTATTCCTGGTTTACATAAATGACCTGCCTGACTGCCTAAACAGTAGTTCTATACCTACCTTACTTGCAGATGACACCAGCATTACAATATACAAAAAAATATTAATCAGACAACGATAAATGTTCGTTGTGGCACTGCAGAAATCTGTAAATCTACAGACACAAAATGTTTGGGTTTATATGTTGATTGTCAGCTGAATTGGAAAAAAATTAAAAACTTATTATTCCAAATGCTGAGCTCTGCATGTTTCGTTTTGTGTAATGTAGCAGGTATACTGAACAAAGATTTGGTGTTAACTGTATAATTTGCATATTTCCACTCTATTACGACTTATGGCATCATGTTTTGGGGTAACTCTTCTGACAGAAATAATGTTTTCCATGTGCAGAAGAGAGCTGTAAGAATAATACATTGGAGAAAACAGACTGTATTCTAACAAAAAAAAATTTTTACCATACAGCAGGTAAATAAATTTAAGGGCACAATATGTTCACATCACTGAATAATTTACGAGATGTGGAAATTATGCACCATAAAAACAATTAATTTTGGGGTTCATTTTCTAGAAAAGGCACTACTACACACAATTATCCTCTGGACAAGTAAAAAATATTCACAAACTAGGCCTGTACTAAGTGCAAAAACTGTATTTTACCCCCTTTCCTAGGTCACACCAGTTCAAACTAAAGAAAAACACCCATTATCCTAAGTCTCAGGTTCTTTCATTAAAAAATATTAAGGAAAATGTTTAATAATAAATAACAATCATTTTCACTTGCAACTATGCACCTACCCAATGGCTGCTTCCTCCAACACTAAGCTAAGGAAACTTTTGAGGTAACAGGAAACAACAGTGAGAAGATTCAGTAGGTGTGGAGGAGAATGGAGAGGGTAATCAATGCTGGTGAGGACTGTGAGTGAGTGAACTGCATTACGGGAGGAGTTAAAACCGTGGTTGGAGAGTTTAGGAAGGGACTGTAGGATTGGCACTGTGGGGATAGTGAGGAGTCTGTTCGCCACCTGGTGTTAGCCTAATTGCAAGTGTAAAACGTTTTATTATTTATAATTATTATTATTACCAAAATCCTGCCTAAGCTTTCCAACCTCCTTTACTTTCTCCAACTCCTCCATAAGTATGCTGTCCATTTGATACATTCATATAATTTTGAAAGACTTAACTTATTTACTATATTAAACTATACTATGTACACAAAAAATAACCAAGGATGCAATAAACTAAACTAAACTACAAATTGCTAGGAAAACAGCATTAAAATGCAAAAACATACTGCATTTTTTCTCTTTCTTCTTCTTCCAATTCTTTTTTACTTTTCTCTTTTTTCTTTTCTTTCTTGACATCGGAATCTTGTCTCGACGACGAAGATTCCTGCTCAAACTTCACGCTATCAGCAAAAGAAACAGTTTCTTCTTTTACCACGTTATTGGTAAGTATATCTTCGAGAACAGAAGCAGCTTTCGTCATTCCTCCGTCCTCTTCTGCTTCTTCCCCGTCTTCATTATCGTCAGTGTCTGTCTTCACATCTGACTGCTCATCTTCACTTTCGCGCTTCAAATCCATGTATATTTTACTATCGGCATCGGTAATTACATTTATTTCTTCGTCTTTCACCGGTAGGTCGTCGCCAGCATCATTTTCTCCCGCACTGACTGTATGGTGAAATTCATCACTGCTAGCTATGTCAGTTTTCGATAACATGTTCTCCATTGTAACGGTAATCAGCGTAGTTAAAATAATCAAAACAGGCACTAATTTAGAATGTAGACATTATTCACACCACAGTTACGGTTTATAAAAATTCTTTGAAATAGCTCATTGCTTTGACAAAACAAAACAATAAAAACATCATAATCGCGTAACTACACGAGGTCTGTTCGGAAACCAACCTGAGACAAAGTACAATCAGCTGTTCGAATGACGTCATTATAATATAAAAATATGAAGTAAGCTAATCTCCAACGGATTTAGGTCGAAGTACTCAACTTTGATAGTAAATAATGCCTTTTTTTATCAATAAAAATTTATATTATAAAATAAACATTTTTTTCCTCAAAAATAATAAAAGAGTTGTCGCCTGGCAGAAGTCAGCGGTCAATTCTCTAGCGAATGTTTGCTATTTCTGAGTGGTTCTCGATGAGCTCAGTGGATTACAAACTGTAATTTGCATGGATGTGTTTTGTGCGGCGGTATCTTGAACTGTGACCGGGTGACTTCGCTTCGAGTTTCATGAATTAAAAGTTTAATAATTTTATGTGCGTTTCGTTACAGTTACAAGAATTTTTCTTAAACCGAAAAATAATCAAGGTAACGTTACTTTGTTTATTATAAGTGACCTGATCAGTAAAAAAAAAGGTAGCTGTTTACTAAAGAATAAAGTTGATATTTTGTTCTCAGAAATGCATAATGCTGCTAAGGATAATGCTTATTGCCAAAACTTGTTTATGAAACAAATGTTGGGTTACTCCGTTTTAGGTTATGAACCTCCCCTACTCCAGGTGAAGATTTTGTGTACATTCACATTAATACAGTATATTTATTGAACAGTTATTTATTTTGGATGCAAACATTTTTAAAATTTTTCATCCTCCAACAAGTCCGTTGACTCAGAAAATGTGGAACACGAGTTTTGTTTATTTTTGGATGTCAATATTTTTGCATTGGGCTCGACTCCTCGACAGTCAGGTGCCCGCACTGTATGCGTTCCGCAACCGCAAAATAGAAATAATTTTTTTTTATTAAAGGTCCTTTGATGTTTAGAACTACATAAGGGCCTAATGTTTGTATTTGCTAGTAGTTCTACATATGAACATTGAATGCAGCCTAAATTAAGGGGCCATGCCAAGCTAATACACACGAGTGTCTTAAACTAAAAGGAGAACAAAAACGAACATTTAACTTAAGTAAGTATTAAGCCTAGATAGCCTATGCTCAGAATTGTATGATCCACACACTCATTTGTTTGAGAACAAGAAAGTACTAGGGTAAACAATTTTCTCACTAATCCTTAGCCATTGATACTGTATCAACAAGCTCTGTTCTTCCACTCGAATGTACTTGCACCAAATTAACTTCATATTTTTACACAGAATCAAAACAGCAATAAATGAGACAGAACCCTTTTAAAATTTTAAGACTACATGATAACGATAAAAATTGCTGTCCCTATATGGCACTAGCTACCCTAATTAAAGTTTCTTGTAAATATACTATTCACAATAAAATGAGCACTTTTCAAACTTTCTTGTCAAGATCAGGACTAACTTACTTTTTGTTTTTATTTATTTATCAAGCCACCCTTAAATTCCATTTTTTGAGCAAAGATGCTCAGGAATGTTGATGTTGTCAATGATTGATTACACTATTGAACATGAAGAATACATAAAACAAACACATGATAAAAACAAGAAAAACATACACAATTTGAATAAATAAATTAAGTGCTTATCAGCAATACATAGTATGGTTAAAAATATTTGAGTAGTCACGTGTACATAATATTTTTAAAATACAAGTAACGAGGAGACATCAATCCTTTAAATATTCATCTATCGAGTAATAGGCTTTTTGTACCAAGTAGTTTTTTAGTTTTATTTTTAAATTTTCTAAACTATTATTAAAATTTTGTTTAATCTCTGCAGGTAACTTATTGAAAATCTTAAGTGCCATGTAATTAATATTTTTTTTGAAATAACGTAAGTGAGGAAATGGGCAAATGAAGATTATTTTTGTTTCTTGTATTATAGTGGTATAAGGTGTTGTTTGTACTGCTCTTAAAATTTAACCAATTTTCTTTAATAAAAACTAGGCATGAGTAAATATATAGGCTTGGTAATGTTAATATTTTATTTTTAATAAAAAGTTGTTTACATGGATCTCTGAGTTTTTTGTGGTTAATCACTGCCTTTTTTTGAAGCTTGAAGACATTCTTTGCTGTCACTGAGTTGCCCCAGAAAATTACACCATAAGATATTAATGAATGAAAATAAGAGAAATATATAATTTGTAGAACCTTTGAATCTGCTATAGGTATTCATCATACACTTACAGTGAAGTGTAAAAATAGCTGTATTTAATCTGGGAACCAAATTTTCAACATGCGGTCTCCAGCTTAGATGTTCATCAATCGTTATGCCCAAAAATTTTGAATTATCCACTTGTTTTATTTCTATATTGTTTATCATGAATTTGTCAATTTCCACGTTAGTGTTTCGTGGGGAGTATTTTATGTAATTGGTTTTTTCAAGATTTACTGAGAGTTTATTTGATGCAAACCAATCATATAATACATCTATTGAACTTTTGGCTTTGCTATTGAGAATAGTCATTTCTTTTTCCCTTACTAAAGTGCATGTGTCATCAGCAAAAAGTATTGTTTTGGCATATGGTTGAATTATGTTATGTAAATCATTTATGTATAGGAGGAATAACATGGGCCCGAGCACTGACCCCTGTGGTACACCATGCCTAATTATCCCTGGTTTTGATGTAGCATGGGTAGAATTTTTTATTTCGACAACTTGTTCTCTGTTTGCAAGATAATTTCTAAATAAATTTAGAGAACAGTATCTTATTCCATAATATTCCAACTTTTTTAGAAGTATCACATGGTTGACACAGTCAAACACCTTGCTTAAATTGTAAAAGAAACTAATTACAATAATTATTCCATGTTCCTCTATAGTCAGCCTTAATTAATTTAACCCACCATCCCTCTCCTTTCATTAACATGTTGTACATTCTGACAAGTGTTTACACATTGCAATTTTTTTTCAATGAGTTCCAAATAAATTTCTCCACTGTCACTTGACAGCTGAGTGTGCCCTCTGTCCTCGCCAGCCGGCTCTCACCTTCCCATTCTATCCTTCACTAACCTCGCTGCTTGTCTTTGTAATGGTTTTCGTTTGCTTCGCCATACCACTAACTCCCCTCAGTACCATTCTCTGTATTCATAATGCTCTTCTTCCTACAGACTTCACTCTCTCTACCGGCTTTTTCCACTGTCACCATGTAATGTTATCCCTAGGTAGCCTACTTGTATTATGGTACTTCCTCAACCTCCTGTCCTTCTCATCTGTACATGTTCATACTCGTCTTGAACGTTAGTCTCACAATCTTTTTTTTTTCTCGCCTGGGTGAACGAAGAAGCACAAAGCAAGGAAGTGCACTTTTTCTTGTTCTAAAAGATGTTTTTGTCTAGGGCCTATTGGCTTTAGACCAGGGTGGCCACCCACCTGAAAAACCTGGAATTATCAGGGAAATTGTGATCACTTGGAAATGTCAGGGAATTTTTGGTTCATATGAAATATTTCAGGGAATTTTCTTGCCTCGTTCTTTTTTAGCTTCCACAAAAACCATAGGAATGAATATAATGTAGTTTTGAGAGCATTATAACATTTTTATTGAAGAAATTACCGTTTTATAGGTGTAATTATACTCCATTGTCAATTTCTAAGTTATTTATGCTGAATGTTTTGTCAAGTTCACTGACTATAGTTTCAAAAAGAACGTAAAATATTTATCTTTATTGGAAAATGTGTTGAATAAAATGTCGAAATGTTGTTTTCATACTTGCAAAAATCAGGGACATTTTCTGTTTTCTATCAGGGAAAAATCAGGGGATTTTCATTGTTGCAATGAGTGGCCACCCTGTAGACTATTACGAAAAATATGGCACAAACGAATACACCTAAATTGATTATATAAAAAACTGTTCGCATTAACATGATATCTAAAGCTAGAGTTGTACACAGGATGCTGAAATAATAATTTATGTTTAATGTAGAATAAGCTACATTAGTTAAATAAGGCCTCATTAGTAGACCTATAAAGAGAAACCCTTGCAGAGTAGATAAATGTTAGTCGAGCACCTTGAGCTTAGAGACGATGAGGGACAAAAGTCTGCCTTAGAGCCAGCACACTTCCAGGTCCCAGTTAAGCTTGTCATCCAATAGTACCATACACAAATTACATCTACATCAGTATGATATTATTGCACATGTTGAAAACCATGGGATGTAACCACAGATGCTGTTTTGCTTGAAGGAGCCTGAATACCAAAAAATCATGTTTAACATTTTCACAATTTTTTGTGCTTATTTAATGACGTGCGATAGGGCTTCAGTCAATTGTGGTGTGTGTATAGGTAACAACTTCCCTGAAAAAAACTATTTATTTGTTCTGTTTGGACCGTTATGAGCCATAGTTTAGGATTTGTAACTCGTTACTTAAGTAGACAATTACAATTGGCTAAGGTCTATAGCTGATCAATAACAACCTTTTGTATATACATTAGGATTAGGCTATATAACATAATTTAAGTGTATATAAGTGTAATACGAGGTCATAAATTATAATTGAATGTGTAACTTATGCACTGATATACTAGAAAATTCTTGCCAGCAACTCCTCTTATTACTTGGGATGTGAAGCAGTAAGATACATCAAAAGTATACACAATTTCATTTAACTCAACGTATCTTATTGCCCCTTACGAGTGTGAAGAGTTTGGGTCTAGTTGATCAAAGTCAGGATGACTTTGCAGCTCTCAGACAAGTGAAGAGAATGCTGTCGTACCCTTTATTTTAAAAAATGACACGATACACAATGAATATTGAAAAAGTAGTAAGTCTGAAGAGTATGGTACTGAGGATTTTGAACTTAGCTTTTCTATCTCAAAGAAGCCTAAACTGGTAAATGGGGATTAAGCTTTAGTAATAAGGCCATGCTCTTTCGTTTATACTATTTTTTTACGCCTAAACTAGAGTGGATATAAAACTATTTGTTCGGCAGTTTTGTTTAAAATTGTGTTCCTCATGTTGGTTGATTTTTTTCAAGGCTGCAAATACTTTGGTTTTTTCTAATTATATAAGTAACAAAATTCTGGTTAGTTAAATTTTTAGTCAAATATTTTATAACTTCTTGTTTACAAAAATTAGTTATCATGGGAAAAAACTTTTTAGACAAAACTGCCAAACAGATTTTTGATATCTGCTCTCATTTAAGCTTAAAAAAAATTATTGCAAAAAACAGTAGCAACAAGAAAGCATGGCCCTTAAATAATATTTAAGAACTTTAAAATAATTAGCCTCACAAACCAACAAATAGGCCTACTACTTTCTTTAAAAGTAAGCCTTTACAGTCATCGCCGAAAATCAGCATACACCACTGGACATTTGTGCCATCTTCATACGTTGCGTTAGGCTAACAGTATCACACTCACCATCTTGTGTATTTGAGTGTGTCGTCAGTAGATGAGCACCAAAATATTCACATGATTTGTCTCTACGACTCTTAATCGTGAGGAAGATCCTTGAGGAAATTGCCTGAGTATCTTGACCCCAAGAGTCAAACAGACCAGTGCAGTCATTATTCTGATGATTAACTTAAAATGTGAAAGAGCAACCTAACAGATGGAAAGACATAAATATATGTAGAGTAAAAAAAACCTAATGTCAGAACTTAGCCTAAGCATTCAATAAAAACATAAATCGGGTAGGTAGCCTATATTACATATTTCAGATTGAAATTCCAGGTATGAAGGAAAATTGAAATTTGCAGTTAATACAGACTGAACAAGTGAATAAGGACTAAAAATGTGTTTGTAAAAAATATTTAAATAAAGATGTTTAGTAAGTGCTTGCTAGCTGTTATAGTTATGCAAATGTACCTCTCTTAGCAATGAAAATTTGCCTACATGAAAGAATCCACATTATCTAGCCACATGTTTTTTTCTCCATCATGTTTCCACATTAAAAAATATTTTTAGCCAATTAAAAACCATTTTTGTGGAATGAATTTTTATTGGTAATGTATTGCTCCAAAATAAACGCCACCCTCAAAATTTACCATTGAAAATGGGATACAGCTGGACGTACTTATAATCTAAAGCAAAATAAGTAAAAGTTTTTATATTTGCAGTTGTATGGCATTAGACTCGAAAACATTTTGTATCACTTTATATTTAGCCTACATATGAAGTGAATTTTGTTGTGGAATGACACTTACATGTTTTCTTATTTGCTCCTACAAAATTGGCATCCATTTGTTTGGTTTTGTAATAAAACTCTCAAGTAATAGTTGTTTTGCACTACCTACAAAAGACATTCATTCTTTGGTCACCTACACACTTTCTGCAAACAGTTGGGGGTTACAAAGCACTTGAATTCTGCTTTCCAATCTCAAATATAATCTTAACTTACTCATGTCATCATTATATCCAACAAATGTGATTATTGACAAAAATTTGCCACAAAAGTTTAGAAGTTGGCATTCTAGTTGCACATATTTTTTGGCATAGTTTTTATAATTCTGCCTTGCTTTTTTGTTAAGCCATTTAACAAGCCAAGTGCTTGTAATGTGAGTGACGCAATGCAGGATATGAAAACAATCCAAACTGTTAGACATTTACGATAATTGACCTAATTGAATATGGAAGATTTTATTGAGCAAGTAAACAGAATGTTACATCACCAGAAGAGAGTAGGGTTTACAGGTTGTGGTAGAATGCATGAAAGTTATTAGTTTGGTTCATGTTTTGGAAGCAGATAAACTTCATTTATATCACTGCTTAGGCCTGTATGACTGGATTTGAAATGTTATGCCACCTGGGCAAATAGTGCTCTTATGTAAATGTCACACAGAGTATGGAAAAGGGTGAAAATCAGTAACTCCGCTGTCAGCAGACTACTAGTGTCGTTCGTTCACTGAACATGCTTCCTCATCTGTATCACTGCTCCAAAAATAAGCACGCTTAAAGTATATTTTAAATTGGCAAAATTTACTAGTGTTGTGTGAACCAGAGTATATGCCTAAAATATTGTAGCTAATGTTAAAATTCACATTGCGCAAAAAAATTATGAGCAAACTAAACTTCAAAAATTATTTTCACTCTTAATATCGGTGGCGTAACGTATTGATTGCACCATGTGCTTCATCATTCCTGTGCGCAATGCATGGAACTGACGTACAGGGTTTCTATTGTACTGTTGGAATCATGGGACTTTAAATGGTCACCCTATCATTTTATTGGTGGAAAGTCTGTTTGGTGATACAAAATATATAACCCTCAATTGTTTTACACCTGTCTACTATAACTGTAAGCCTCCGGAATGTCAGTTTTTTAATATACTGGAAGTGTCCAGCAATATAATTTTCTATTTGTGTGATGTTTTGCAAGAACTTGAAAAGTTCCTCTCAGAAATGTTTCTTTTCATGGGCAGGTACATTGTGAACATGTCCTAGTTTCGAAAATAGCTGTTTTTTCTGCAACGTGGGGCCCCTTAAAACATTTATTTTAGTTGAAATATTTTTTGTTTCAAACTTTTATGTATCTTTGAGTTACTTAGAAATACATAGTTTCTTTAACAGTGATTTTCTTTTTGAGGCCTGTGATTGAAAGCTTGGTATAAGGTAGGTAAGCAACCCCTGAAATAGGACCTAATTCTAATTATTTGTATTTTTTTAAATACCAGAATTTATAAAGCTAATAAATTCGTTGCTCTCTGTGAACTGTTTTTGTTAATTATTTAATTTCTCTCTCATTTTATGATATAGGCCGAAATGTTAATATACATAACTTAAGTAGTCAATTAAGTTACATTATTAATGTTTTAATTTTCTTCTCCACATTTTAACTGTGATTAGTGAAGACCATTATGTCAAGATCCTTTTTTGTTACCATAAACTGTGGTGATTTTTTAAAAATTGTTTTTAATGAAATGAGTCAGAAGGGCTCTACACAAGTTCTGGCGCAAGTCTCTACCAACCTATATATTTTAAATAGGACGGGCAATACATTACAAAAATTATCCACTGCAGGCAGCCAGTTTGTATCTATCTGCTCCATGTAAATATAGACGTCACGTGCTTTTATTTTCATGGGCCTGTACAGTGTTTGTTCAACTAGTCCCCATAACACAAGTGATAAAATAGCAGCTGTCCAGTCAATAACATCCATTTATTATGAATACCCCCAAGTTAACATAATATTTTAATAGCTATTTAAATTAACTTCGTGATTTATATTTAGTTTATTGCATCCTTGGATCTTTTTTTTGCGTACATTTTTGCACAAAGATATCGGATAATTATACACTAAAAGAGCGAAATTCAACATTTCTTGTCGGTTCGGGCTCGCACGTAGGCTCAAAATATGCGCGGATCAATATAACATCTCTGTGTAGACAGTAACATTTCGCTACATCTAAGAACTGAGCATAATCCCCATGACCCTTTTGTTTACAAAGGAGGGAAGTCGTGCAAGGGGCATGCACCTCAGCATGGTTGGCCGCAAGTGAGATCGTAGCTGCATCCCGAAATGTACTTCGGTCTGTCTATTGTTTATATGAAGAGCTGTGTCCCTCTTCAACAGATCCAATTATAACTGTACAGTTTTAACACAGAACGTCTGTGATTTGCCAGAAAACTGTTCACACGTGTCACGATTGAGATACTACAGTTTATTGGTGACTATGTTAAATGTAAATAAAGTTGAGGTAAATTTACTCTACGTGTAATGGAAGCTAAGTACCTCTAAAAGTGAGGGAAAATTACTCAACACATGTCAAGGTAAGTTGCTCAACTGGTAATGTAATTTTTCATTACATACTGGCGCCAGCCCTCTAGGACAATTTGACATAACGCGCGAGCGAAACTTCCGAGTGGTTTGTGTGGCGAATACACTACCTTGTGGAAATTTCCACACATATTAGGAAATAAGATTTCCCTATCAAGGTTTGGGAATATTACCGTACATATGATGAGGAACATTACCAAAATTTTTTACAGGGTCTGCCATGCAAATCTCGCCCAATCAAACAAAGCGCAGTGTGCTACACCCAAAGATGTTAGAAGGGTGCTGCGCAGATTTGGAGAACACACTGCTAGAAAATACTCCCGGTGTGTTACACCACTTCTATGAACTGATATTGAATGGTGTGGCTAAGAAGAGAGGCGGTGAAAGCCAACTCTGATGTAAAACAACTCTCGACGGAAAGAAGTGTAATCACGGAATTGCATTCGGGAGGCCCTAAGTCTGATTCGAGGTTCTGCCGTCATAATTTCATTTGTACGTGGTTTCTCAGTCATTCTAGGTGAGTAGGTGGTTGCTGTGAACAGGCCACGGCAGAGTTCATTCCTGTTCCTTACTGTATTGTAAGCTGTCCACGACACGGAGTTGTCAGCTACGTTGTCCTATCTTTCCGCGACTGTACCGTAAGTGACAAACACAGTGTGCAGATTTCATCGTACTGAAAATATTAAGTGTGAGGCCACAATTAAATATGTGTTCCGATTGCAATTCTTAACAAGAAGTGCTCGCTTTATCGTGAATAGCCCATACCCGCATTCATGTAATTCCCTTCATCCTGGAGAGAAATTAAAACCAAACGTACAAGTAAAAAAACTCGCACACCCACGGCCTGAGTGCGGCCAATTGAGCTAATTAAAGCAAACATCCTAGGTCAAGATTGTCCCAGTGCAGCCAGCACAGCAGCTGTTGCCAAGTTGGCAAATCTGTGAGAAGGTAGGGGGTTGGGGAGAGGAAAACTCCACTTGAAAAATGTCAATAAGTAGCCGGCGGAAGTTCACTAAGGTGAGGCGTGTATAGAAAATCGAACACTAACAGTTAATTTTAGCAACCATTATTGTATTAAGTAGTTGCCACGGTGGTCGAATGGTCAGACCTCTCGCCTCCCACCTAGACGTTCTGGGTTCGATCCCGGCTTTTTCGCGTGTGAAAACCGTGGCAGAATGGGTTTTCTCTAGGAAGTCCCATTTCCCCCGTCCCTCTCATTCCGTCGCTGCTCCACACTCATCTCACTCTCGCCTCATCCATTCTTCGGGCCGGACGGGTGACAGACTTGTCTCGCTAGTCGAGCAGCCGGTCCAACCTCGCTATCATACACAATGTGACCCTGTCCCGAAGGCGGGAACTCGTAGTGGTTTTTCATTTACAATATACGTTCGGTATAGGCCTAAACGTTTATTTTAAAAAATTATACTTCAGCCTTGCGTTGACACTTTACACATGTGCTTGTATTTATGTCCTTTTTAACCGACTTAAAAAAAAAGGCTCTCAATTCTGTTTTTTTTTTTTTTTTTTCATGTTTGTTACCGATTTGGAATTGTTTTTTTTTTTGTTGGAAAGGGGATATTTTCAAGGAAGTCCCATTTCAATTTTATTGACATTGAATTTCTAGTATACCCCAGGAAACTGCTCAAAATTGAATAGGAAATGTATAGTGATTGAGATATTGGTAGGTTTATGACAATCCAAGACTAGGTAGGTACCTAACTAAGATCAAGGACGTTCGGGATTGACTTGGACTGCGAAGACACAACGGAACTCCTTAACGACCAATCAATCAATTTACGTCAAAACACAATAAAAATACAAAAGTGAACAAAGCAAAACTTACATAAAAACTATAAATTAAAATTTACAATTTACAACAGAACTAGACAGATACTCATCCACGCAATAAAATGGATTTACAACCAACCAATCAGACATTGCAGATTTAAATAGTTGCAAGTTTATCGTGAATGCACGATCCAATTTATTAAAAAGTATAATTGACATGTGTTCATAATTCCTTTGCGTTGTTCCTAATCGTATATGATCTTTATGGCTCTGCCTTGTATTATAAGAGTGATTATCGCTATTTAAAGAATAATTGTCTAAATTAATCTTAACGTGGAGCACAGAAACAAAATATACAAATTAATTATTGTAAGAATCTTTTATAAACAGGGGTCTGCAACTGGCTCTCCAGGTAGTATTTGAAAGAATTCTAATAGCTTTCTTTTGCATAAGTATAACTCTTTTGATTCGTATTTCACTATCCCAAAATTTGAAATCATAAAAAAAATTATTCTATTTAAAAACATGAAATAGGCATTCTTAAGACCAGCCATAGTAACCAAATTTTTGAAACATGGCCATAAAATCACTACTCTAGACAACTTGGCACACACATAAATTACATTGTCTGTCCAGGTTAGACCTCTGGCAGTGATCACACGTAAAAACTTAACGTTAGACAAACCGTCCATATTGGCAACCTGGTCGTTATTACAAGAGGAAAAATAAATTCTCCGTTTCTTGGACTGATTTAGTGGAAGTTCATTAGCCTGAAACCATAACTTGACTTCAATAAATGACTTATTCATTTTTGCGTTAAGTTCCATAATATCACTACCTGCACATAGGAGAGTAGTGTCATCAGCAAATTCAATAACACCTGTGGAAACTCTATGTGAGAAGTCATTCATTGAAATTGTAAACAATAATGAGCCCAAAACTGATCCCTGAGGTACACTCTATATCAACTGAAATTACATTAGAAAACTGGCCATTTACGTACACTGCCTGTTTTCTATCAGAAAGATAAGACCTAAAAAGAGCCAATTATTTATCACTTATACCATAATGAGATTATTTCAAAAGCAAGATATTAATGGAAACCCAATCAAAAGCACAAATGTGGAAGGTAGGCACCGGAACTATGTAAAAATCAAGAAATAAAACATTTTTAACAAAAATAACATCTACTTCAAAAATATCTACTCTGAAAAATGCATTAAAAGGTAAAATTAATAATTACGTTATCTTTCGACTACTTAAAATACAATCAATTTATTAGGACAATAATATATGATTACTGTTATTTTTGGGGTCGGTGCCAGCCAAGGTTAACAAACGTGAAACGAAGTAGCGTAGGGTATTCATTTAATTTAATTAAATTTAACGTTGACTGCAACTAAGCATATCTTAATCGACACAAAGGCAGCAGCCGCGCTGCGTTGAACTGCACGGGGCACAGCGGCGGTCGTTTACGACGGGGCTGGGAGGGGAGCACCTTGAGTGAGCGTCCAGAATGTGGGCAGACGCGTGAGGACAGACGTCGTTGACAGTTTTGTCTCCGATATCTAAATTTTCGATGAGCTTGTATGCTATATGTTTTCTGTAATTGTATTCGATTGTGGTTTCTTGATTATTAGAATCGCCTTAAGGTATTTAGATTTGTTTTACACAACATCTGTGTTCAATAGATTTTCGAGGTGTCGTTTTTGGCAGTTGTGTTCATTTGTACATTTGTTAAGTTACGTATTACTACATTATCGGTTTAACGTAACATACTCGCTTCATTGTCAGGAGTTGGTAGAATAGTTTAGGTTTTAGCGTACAGATTCTGAAAGGAGGAGCCCCTGACTTCGGGATGAGTCCCTGACTTCGGGAGGAGCCCCTGAGTTCGGGAAGAGTCCCCTCCATCCTAGATATGACCTTCACCTTAATGACCCTTTTTACCCTCGAAAAGTCCTAAATTGTCCAAAAAGCCACCAGAATTGTCCCGTTTCCCTGAAAAATTTACCGTAATTCCCTTGTCTCAACAGAATTACATTATTGGTTGTCTCAAAACAAGTATTCAATCGAACAATATTTTATATTGTTAATTTGCTCGACTGTTTGCGACCTAAATGTACGTTGAAATTTCAACTGCGATGATTGCATTGTAGCACAAAGTTCAATATAATAATCCAATATGGCGGCACTATGAATTAAAAACCATACTTAAGCATGAATAGATATACTAGTTTCAAGTATTACTTATATCGCCATTATGAATTCCACCCTTAGTGCGAGATAGGCATCTCACACGAGTTTTGCTGTGAGCAGATTTAATGTTGTATTATAAGATTTGTCATGCGAACTCCTCATATCATTGGTTGAAAATGTCCTTCCGGCGCGCCACACATACTGCCAGCCAACAGCTGAAGTCATACGAGCACGTAGTATCTTGCAGTCTAATCTGACCTCAGAGAATAACGCGGAATTTGCAGGTCCCTACAAATAAAGAAGTATAAAATACACTTGTTCATGGGAATGACTACAGTAAGGTAAATTCTAATACAAGGTGGAAACACATTGTTAAAAGTTTGGCACAGGGAACATTTTTGCCGCTCGAGTGCATCGGGAAGAGGTGTAAACTGACTAATACAGAGCTTTCGTGAACTTTTTCATGGCATTGATAATTTGAAAAGCAAAATTAGTTGGTTTTTCAGTTTAAATTTAAGTTATATGACTTCTCTCTCTGCCAAGCCTAGTTAAATTTAATTTTATTTCGGTCTCGTATTTTATTACTAGAGACCCTGGAAGATCGCAGAAATATTTAACATATAGTCTCCAATAAACTGTAGTATCTCAATCGTGACACGTGTGAACAGTTTTCTGGCAAACCACACACTTTCTGTGTTAAAACTGTACAGTTATAATTGGGTCTGTTGAAGAGGGACACAGCGCTTCATATCAACGACAGCTAATGTATAGAGACATGCAAAATTCGCGTTATTTTCTGACAGCTGACTAGACTCCAAGTGACTATAGGCTCGTTCGACGTCTCCCGCTGGCCGATATTGTCGTGACTTGCCGCGGAGAATGCTTACACGGTAGAGAAGCCAATCTCTGTAAAGACGTAACACACGTAAATGACAACATATAAAAGCCTGTGGCTAATATAACCGCATCTTATGCTCTGTTATGTATAGGAAAGTGAAGTTTAGTCTGCTACCAAATGATAACGCGAATTTTGCACGTCTCTACTAATGTAGGAGCAAAACCGTCAGTGTTATATAGCATCTTGGAGCCTACCAGTGTCTATATTTATTAGTATTCCACACGTTAGCAATAGCAGCGCAACGAGAGGTAAAATGTGTCCCTGTGTCAAACTCTCCCACTAGAGAAAACATTTTCTTTCTAAGAATTAACCTTCAGGCGCTAGTGTAGTGAATGTATGTTCGTGTTGGGGGGAGTAGAACAGGGGCCTAGAGCTAGCGAGGGACCCTCTGACAGACCCGCTCGCGCTGGCAGTGCGACGACCTTGCCCTCATGTCCGCCTGCTGTGGCCGTCAGACGTCACTGGCTCAGCACAAATAGCCCCACGTCGTGACGTCATCACTGTCAGCTGCGCCCGGCTATGGTAGACATCGCAGGTGCACTGCTGACGTCCATTCATTGGTCACGTTTCTTATAACAGTTAACAGTCTAGCGGGAGAAATGCAGCTAGGTCCAACGCGATCATTCATCTTCCCCTGTGACAGTTTAGGTCAGTTTAGAAGGAAAGTGAAGATATTTTGGTCAGCACTCAACACATAGGCTGGTGAGGGGTGACATGGTGTATGCAGCGCCGGAATGAGGGGCGCAGTGAACGGGAGATCGAGAAAACCCGCCGATCAGCGGCATCGTCCAACACGACTCCCATGTGCGAAAATCCGGGGGCCGACTCCGCCAGGAATCAAACCCAGATCGCTTTGATGGGATGCGAGTGCTCTAACTACCGCGCCAACCACGGCGTTAAGGTTACTTTAGATTACTTTAAATTAGTTTATATTGGTTTGAAATATTGAGAAGGGCTATGCTCTTATTGACATGTTGGTTTTGTTAGGTTAGGAGCGGCGCTGCAACTACTTATGCCTGCGCAGAACTGTTGAGACGTAGTTGCATTTCTCCCGCTAGACTCTTTGTTTATTTCTACGTAACCAGTACCACGTGTATAACCACTTTTGTGAGAGGACATTTTCGTTGTGTACGTTACTTGTACCGGCACAATTGTCGTGTCTGACTGTTGTCGATGGTTGCGATGTTGTAACGCTGTGATGTGCACAGCAGTGTTGCCAAGTCAAAGAATTCCAGCCCGCTAAATTTTGTTACAAAATCCGCTAAAATTCCGCTAAAAGGAATAATAATACATAATAATGGCTATCGTGAAGACATAAATTATTTTACATATTTAGTTTTTGTTGTAAAAATCCTTATTTGAATCTGATATTTTTGAACACTTGATAGCAGAATAATTGCCGGTATCTGAACGCGAAGTGTCGAAATAAATTTGCCTATGCCAATCGAACTGAAAAGAAAAAAAAAAAATTGCTTTTTTTAGCGTAGTGTAAATTTATTATGGGCTTGCCTATAGTAGTTTGCTGCGACGAAAACAGTATACAATGTCGGAGAATTCGTATAGTAAGATATTAAAATTGATTTAAGAAAGTATTTGAACAGTAAACCTTATACGTGAAATGTGTATGTGTAATACAACATAATAGGTAAAACAACTTGGTATTTTTAAGAATGTTTTTATTTTTTTACAAAAAAAATTTAATATGAATGGCACTTCGGTTAATAAATATACACAACGCATTCTGTGCGTCTGTCATGGCAATAGCATAAATATAATATTGAATTTTGAAATAACATGCCGCCATATTTGTTTCATCCTTAACTTTTTTTTAATAGCAAGCTTGGCTGCTTACATGCTATCAGGGTTAATCTGTTCCTACTCCTCTTCGCTATAATTCATATAATATCGAAGATACCGGAACATTTTACAAACCCGCTAATTTCCGGTGTAAAGTGTCTAAAAATCCGCCAAAAATTCCGCTGTCCGCTAAATAGAAAATTTCTCCGCCGAACAATAATTTTCCCCGCTAAAACTAGCGGGGATTCCGCTAAGTTGGCAACACTGGTGCACAGTGTTGGCGCATGCGCACAGCGGTAGTGACGTCACCTCGTATGGGAGATGTAACAATTTTCGTAACATTGGACTGTGCACAAGCCAGATTGTCTTCGTTCTATTTGCGGCCGCAGTTCCTTAGTTCGTGTCCTGGCAGCAGTACTTACTCGTTAAATGTCGGCAGATTTATAGTTGAACTTCGACAGAGTGTCATCGTAAAACAGACGAGTCGTTTAGCTTGTTTAACTTGAAAGGAAAATTAATTGTGATATTGTTTTGTGATTTCACTTAATTTAAATTTAACGAGGGTAAGATGTTATGTTTATTTTTAAATCTCTCTTCCTCTAATCATCTAGCCCTGTGCACTGGCACGAGTAAACTGCATGGCGAACTTTTAAGCTTTTGACAATTTTAGCAAATACATGAAACTGACGTATAAAGGAATGTTAGATAGTAAACCTTTTGCTGACTTGCCACGCTTACAAATTACTTGGTAACTGAATGCAATACTTTCTGGTGCAGTATTTTATGTTGAATGTAATCTTAGTAGCCCCTCACATTAGCATGAGGACCGTGGTCCATGAGCTACTTCTCCAGTTGTTGAGCTCTCATGCCGCCCTGTGAGGCGTGTTGCTTTCTTACCGTCCACAGGGCACTGTTCACAGTAGTAGTGGTCCTCGTCATCATGGCCGACATTCCACAGTCACCCCCTCTCCAGCTGCTGTCTACATTCCTTACTTTGTGGTACAGTACAGCATCAGTATATCTTACACGATTACTTATCTACGATTGTGCGTTCAAGCAATTTACATTCTAACTGTCGTATATTTTAGATCAGTAGGGCCATGCAAATTTTTTTTATCTGACAGCAGACTAGGATTTATTGTGTGCTCATCTGACTTCTGCTGCTGTTGGCTAACAGTTTTTGTGGCACGCGTGAAGAACTTTCCCAATTACAGACATATGAAGCCTATCTTGTAATGCGGGCACATAAAGATACGAAGGCCGGGCCCAACAGTCAAAAGCGTGTTCGACTGTGCATAGGCAAGTGTATTCTAGCCTCTAGATAAGTAAATAACAAGAAATTTGCACGCCATTACAAATGTCTTCATTACCACCTATGGTTGTATCTCATACAATTGATTCAGATTTTCAGACACAAATAATTTCCGATCCAGTCAGTACTACCAAACCTGTATCACTTTCGGAATATGTGCAAGCCTTTTTATGCTCCACGGCAGTGTTTAAGTCATTATTTTACTTACTATGAACGTAACTGTTGCTGCAGGACCAGGTTTCCCACTACGCCGACTAAACCCGGAATTTGACCGGTGAATTTAGGGGACGGCATGGCGTAACTGGCAAAACAGGAAATAATTCAGTTGACCGTTTGATTAAACAAGAATTATTTAATAAATCTATGCGCAGGGCATCAATCACTTGTGATCAGTTCAGGTCATTGTTTTCTCTATAAACGCCGGAGACATCTTCTACTTCATAGAAAAACTGACATAAAAAGAGATACTGCTTTCAGAGTTGATGATTTACAATTGAAATATTTTACTTATTCTGTAAAGTGAACTCGAATTAAACATTTGGGATTGCAACTACACGCCTTTGTCTGATTGTAAGATAATAAAATGAAAATAATGTTGAAATGGACGCACTTTCCTTACACAAGTGCTTGGTAAATTGTCATTAAAATATACAGGATGTCGGGTGATTCGCGGATACTGTCTTTGCGAAGTGAATCTGATACAAAACGTAAGTAGAAAATACTTTGTGATAAAAAGTCTTAAGGCCCTTAGTTTACGAAAATTGTTTCATTAAAGGGAAAATCACAATGAAGTGGAAGTAAAGGATAAGGTCGCGTATACGGACCGCACCACGTGACCATAACAAAGAGCAAATACTTGATAAAATGTCGTCGGTCAGCTCTACGAACGACCTACCCTGCATTTCCTCTCACTAGTACAATATGGTCCTATCTCGTAAACTAAGACCGTGGTGGCTATTTACCGCAGAGTATTTTCTGCTTAGTTGAGTTCACTTATTCACGTAGTGCAGTCCGTGTCCGCTATTACCTGACATCTCGTGTAGTGTCTTTGAATGTTTCTTGAAATGGGACAGAATGACAAACTATACTGTTGTGGACAGACAGCGTTACGAAATATGTCAAATACTGTCCAATTTCTTCCAGTGTTCAAATTTATTTCACCTGAAGACGGGAGCAGATGTCAGCTCCCTAAACGTCCTGGAAAGTTGGCCTTTGGAAATCTGCTGTGTTCTTTTGTCTCTTCATCGTTGTGTCCGTCTAGTCTGTTGTCTGTGACATCGTCGTTGTTATCATATCTTGTGTCCAATTGTATTCGTCCGCGTATTGTCTGTGCTGTCTTAATTATGATATCCTGAGTTTTACAGATCTTGTATTTCGACTTTTATTTTTGGTTTATTATTTTTATCCTTTATTTGTTGTTGACTAATTCCTTATATGATCTTTCATGTTCTGTTGTCTTGGTTTATGTATGTGTTGACTACAGCCATCTAGGCTTGTTTCCATTTTTTTCCCCGTTTGTTTGTTTTTCTTGGTCTCATTCTAAAATTTCTGGGACGACATATATCTCAATGACGTATGTCCACAATGGTACAGTTTGTCGTATCGTACTGAATATGATCACTTGTACTTCCATAAGTGGATCGTTGCGGTTTTAACTTATGATACGGTGCGCATCTTAATTATCAGCTCATTTTAAATGTATATGTGTGTGTATTTACATACATACATAATTGTCAAAGATATTGTTTGGCGCAGTGGCAAGAGCACTCGGCTCCCACAAATACGACCTGGGTTAGATTCCCGGCGTGATTGGTGCCCGGATGTTTGCATGTGGGAATCGTGCCGAACTATACCGCCGCCGGTCGGCGGGTTTTTTCATGGCTCTCCTATTTCTTCCGTCTCCTCATTCCGGCACCGCTCTATATTTAATTTGCAAAAAACCTATGCGAGATAAAAAAAAGTGTCATTAGAGAAAAATATAGTGAAACTTTGTGCCTAAAACAAGAAAAAAAAAACTAGTAAAATATAAAAATAAAAATATGGTGATGAAAATTGCTGTCCATCGTGCTCTTCACTGAAAATTTTAATTGTTTTAAAAATGTTTGTATTTGTACGAGATATGGTTTGTATTGTAGGCACATATTGTGACTATTTTTTGCTGTAACGAATTTTTTTTATTTTTTTAGTTTTCATAGTTTTTGTATTATACCATATTAAATTCAAAATTAGCAAAACATGGTTTTATGCATTAAAGGAAAACCAACTTGCTCACCTAAATGAAAAAAATTCACAGTGAAGAACAGTGCCGTGGACTATATCATTTGTATGAAAAACACATTTAATAGTTGTTTTGTTTTTATTTTGAAGGTCATTTGTAAAAGATTGGTATTATTTATTTTAAACTCATAATTTTTTTAAATAAAAGAAGTCAATGCCGTTTGTAAACATGTAGTGTCATAGTATTTCGGTGTGATTTTTTCATTTCGGTAAGTAAGTTGGTTTTCCCTTTATTCATAAAACCATTTTTTTTTGCAAATGTTGACTTTAATATGGTATAATACAAAAACTTTAAAAGCTAAAAATTTTTTCGTTGCCGTAAAAATAGGTGAGATACAGGCCTACAAAACAAATGTTATCTCGTACAAATAAAAAATAAAATAAAACAATTAAAGTTTTCAGTGAATCATCCCCTTAAGGGTATTAAAGTACGATGAAATAATAATTTTATATTTTTATGAAATATTGTTAGTTTTGTAGACGATACTTGTGAGTACATTTTACTCTTGCGAAACAATTTTAGCTCTCATACTTTACTCATAATGGGGTGTCAAAGCCAAAATTCGCTTATTATGCTGCCATGCAAATAGTGAAAACCAACTGACTTACTTTAACAAAATAATTCACTGTGAACTTACATCCCATGAACTATGCAATAAAACATTTAAAAACCCACAACGCAATATTTTGAATTTAAAAAGTCTCAAAAGTAACTTACAGGAAATAATTGCAAATTCAACATTTTTTAAAATTACAAAACCAGTTCGTATTATTTTTCCAAATATTTTATTACGTAGCCCGTAGTGTTATTTCACTGTGAATTATTTCACGTACGTAAGTCAATTGGTTTTCAATATTTGCATGGCAGCAGAACATGCAAATTTCGACTTTGACGAACCGTTATGAGAAAACTACGCAAATTAAAATTGTTTCGTAAGAGGAAACTACACTCACAAGTATCATCTACAAAACTAACACTATTTCATATAAATAATATATTATGAATTTTATCGCACTTAAACACCCTTAAGAGGAGTGTTCACAGGTATCAAATTTCCACGTTTGACTCGTGGGAACAGCTGAGCGATAAGGGCCAGAGTACCACACTCGACGGGAAGCATATCGCCTCTAACAGCGCTCCAATGTGACGTGCAAGGTTTTCGTTATAGTCTTTTTCCTATGGACCTAAGCGGCGACCCTGAAATTTGATTTTAAGATGTATGAAGTAAAGGCCAACGCATACCTCTCGTTTTGCACTTCTTAAATTCAGGTGGTATTTTCGGAGAAAGAACAGTCTAAAAATAGCCGTTTTTAGGGTTTTTGAGTGGCCTGAAAGTAATGCTTCTTACAAGGGCGCATAGTTTTTAATAACATAGAAACATAGTTTCAAGTGTGTGTGTGTGTGTGTGTTATTTTCGTAGATGGACCTGAGGGGCTAGACACAATGTCGATCCAGGTTCGATCGCCGGTGGGATCGGGCCGCGGATTTTCGCGTGTTGGAATCGTGTCGGACGATGCTGTTGGTGGACGGGTTTTCCCGGGGATATCCCGTTTCCCCCGCCTTATCATTCAGGCGCTGCTGTAAACTCACCCCTTGTCACCCCTCATCAGCGCTAATGACCTGAGTGTTCAGCTCACCAAAATCTTACAAACGTTTCGTAGATAAACGTAGTATTAATAAGGTAAACCCATGCAGTAATAGGAAAGGCGCGTGCTGGTTGGCGAAGCGGGCGCGACTGTGATTGCCGCCGCGCGTCGGCCTCAAGTTATTTTCGCCGGCGTTGAGTGGCGTGGATCAATAGGCCGGCCGCACTATATTTAGTCTAGGGCGGATTAGACTCACGCCCGATAGCACTGCAGCGACGATCAGTCCTCGTGACACATGGCACGACCTAGCTGTGTTGTGTTGCACGCGCGAGGTGGCAGGCGCTCTCGAACCTTCCACAGGTCTATTCCTGGGCCTTTGTGTTTGTCTCCCACTGTGAGTGAGCAAACCTTAGGTGGCTGCCTTCCCTGTTCAGTGATAGAGCAGTCGTTGAGTCTGGTCATTGTAGACGGTTACACGCCTAGACAGGCACTGGGAGAGGAATCGGCCATGGCCCTTTGTTAGAAATTGTCCCAGAAATCTTGTGCCTAAGCCAAGATACACACACTCTCCCCCTCTCTCTCCCCAAGTCTATCCTTCATTCTCGCTCTGTGCTAATTTTGGCATGCACACATACGGTATTCATGGGAAAAGAATAATTTTAACGCCCTCTGACAGTTATAAAATCAGTATTTTTTGTGTGTTCTAAACCTGCACTTCATAAGGTTTTGATAGCGGAGAAGTGTATACAAACAGCATGCTTCTTACTCACGTGAAAAGTTCTGTGTTAAAATGTAACGAAGAATACTGGTAGGCTGAAAATACAGGCTAAGTTGGGCCTTGTTAAGAGCGCCGCCTACCTGCGCGTTAGAGGCTTAAAAGCGAAGGAGCAGTAAGGTCGACCTTGGAGCGCGCATCAAATGCCGCACCACATCAACCATCCAAGCGCTGAAATATCGTGCAAGCTTCCCGCCGAACTGTTTTTACTGTGGGACATTAACTCACCTCTGTATAACTTTATTGGTGGAAAGTCTGCAACTAAGTTCAGTGCAGGGGGCAATCTGAGTGTCACATACATCCGGTTATTACATTTTGGATTACAGCATCCTGAAAAGGTTGTTTTTAGCCATGTTGGAGGGCTTGAAACCGTGTTTGTATTGAGCATGGTGTTTTAACAACTACCTCCGAAGTGTTTTCTTTTGGTACGTTGGCACGATGTGCACACGTGGAATATTTTCGTAGAAAAACCTTTTTACGAACAAACTACGACGTATTTGAAGTCAGAGGCAGGCGCGGCCCTTAAGGGCTTGTTCCCGAGTTTTTTCAGACTGGTGCCAATAACTCAAATATTTTTTAACCAAAAGTTTTGAAAAAATTTGAGTCAATGTGCAATCACACGATGCACATTACTGTGGACGCGTTTTTTTTAAAAAATAATGTACCATTCGCCAGCAAAAAAATAATTTCCTTCATTTTTGCATATTTTCACGACGAAAAACGTGGTACTTAGGGTAATGAAATCTAAAAAACCGTTCAGTATAATTCTATAAAAAAAAAAAAAAATTCAGCTACAAATTATAACATATAAGTGTCAAAACTGTGCAACGAAATTTTGATATGAATATTAGGTAGCAATAAAAAAAAAAATATTTTTGAAATCACTGCAAAACTCCGTAACAAGGCCGTAAGTGTGTGGGAAGTAAACGCTAAAAACACAATTTTGAACCTACACTGTTAAAAAAGTCAGTATGGAAAACAATTACAGAACAACCACCCTAGATAATGATGTTAGCCATTTTTATGAGCAACAATTTACCCAGAATGATGCATTTGTTAATGGTGGCGCCTACTAGGGTCGTGAAGTGGCGTGCAGACTTTCAACAATCCTGATTTTATTGGGAAACCATTCCACGTGTCGTCACGCGGTTAGTCCACTACAAGCATATAAGGGTCCTTACACAGGCCTATTTATTTGCCACGTACTACTTTCGTTTCTAACAAGTACTTTTTTGAGTGGGAAAATAGCTGAATTGGTACTTTTCACAATAATTTTTACGTAACATTATTCATTTCCAGGAACCTGCGAATAAAATAGGCGTATAGAGCGAACCTGTACCTTTCACAGCGTACGATAAAATGACAGTGTTGTCGCTGAAAGTCCCATAGTAAAAACGATTGGGCGGAAATTTCGCACGCTAGTTTAGCGCTTGGCTCGTTGTGGAGATGCGGCATTTGATGGGCGCTTCAAGGTCGACCTTACTGCTCCTTCACTTCCGAGCCTCTAACACGCAGGTAGGCGGCGCTCTTAAGGGTGTTCCAGTGTGGAAAAATCGTAGTTATATATTTGTATAAAATAGGGTTAGTTTTGTAGACATTACTTGAGAGTACAATTTCCTCTAACGAAAAAAATTTAGCTCAGCCAGTTTTTCCATAATGTTAGTTCAAAGTCAAAAATTGCATATTTTTACTTCATGCAAAACTTGAAAACCAGTTAACATAAAGAAATAAAAAAAAACCACCAAAATTACATGCCACGGTCTACGGCTTGAAGCATATAGAAACCCTTTACAAAAAATTTTTGTACTTAAAACAATTTTCTAAAATTTGCTAATTTTTTATTACTTTTAAAGCTTATTTTAAAAATATAAAATGTTTATGTAAAGGGTTTCTGTATGCTTCAAGCTGTACACTGTGGCATGTAGTTTTGATGTGATTTTTTCCATTTCATTATGTTTATTGGTTTTCAAGTTTTGCATGAAGTAAAAATATGCAAATTTTGACTTTGAACTGACATTATGAAAAAACTGGCTGAGCTAAATTTTTTTTCGTAGGAGGAAAATGTGCTCTCAAATGGTGTCTACGAATCTAACCATATTTTATACAAATATAAAATTATGATTTTTCCACATTTGAACGCCCTTAAGCGTAATCGATTGCGCCGCATATTAAATGTAGGCCTGTGAGAGTCCGACGTCGGCGATTGCTCTTCAGAATTTCTTCACTAGAGAAAAATGTTTGCTCAGAAAGTTTGTAACACGGGTTGCCGTTTTTTATTTTTACAAAGTGGCTTTAAGATTATAAATTAATGCTTTTAGCGCTGAATTATGTACCATATCATCCCATTTTACCGCGGGAAAGAAAGGGATGGTGGTCAGATGTAATATGTAGATTTTACCGCGGGAAAGAAAGGGATGGTGGTCAGATGTAATATGTAGATTTTACCGCGGGAAAGAAAGGGATGGTGGTCAGATGTAATATGTAGATTTTACCGCGGGAAAGAAAGGGATGGTGGTCAGATGTAATATGTAGATTTTACCGCG
>PNEQ01004304.1:0-30479 GCA_003012365.1 Medauroidea extradentata
TTTACTTCGGGATAGGTAATTTTATCGTTTAGTTGTGTTTTTTAATCCTCTGTAATATAATATCACTGGGTGCGCATGAAATACTATATGTGCACGGAATGTATTAACTACGACTTACGCGACGATGCCACGTCCATTGTGATTCCATTTCCTCCACAGCGAGGCGCGATTCCGTTTCTCCACTTGTCGCCAGTCGATACGCGGAGGTGGTGTGACGGTTTGTTGCACAGCCAATGCCGTTCAAGCGCGCGAACAGGCGGAGTGACACAAGCTGCGATCTTGGAATGGATAGAGTATAGTTGTGTTTCGTATGAGCGTAGTCGAAAATTCATTTTCCGCTGGCCGCAATCATATATTTTTGTTGCGAATTTTTTGGCGTAAAATGCAATTTCGTAAATTATATTTTAACGTCTAAGTTCGTAGTTAAATTTTTATTAATAATAGTTTTCAAAATACACTATTCTTTTTTGTTTTAGCGGGAACTAAACAGCCTATAAGTTACCGCTTGGTAGAATTTAAAGTTAGGGTTGGTCACACTGCTTTGCTGATATTTACATATTACGTTGCCGTCACTCGCTCGTAACCTATTATTGTGTGTTAAAAGGTAAAATTTTGAAACTGGATGCTGTCCAATGTGGTAAAATGAATATTCGTTCAAATAGCAGTAATGTTTGGCAGTATTTTAAAGTTGCTGCAGCCAATTCCCCAAAATCGGAATGCCTCTTATGTCATGCCCACATTTCAAGAGGCGGAGTTAACACAACGAACTTCAACACATCCAACCTTCGTACGCATTTGAAACGAAAACATGCAGATATTGAAACGTCGGGTCAAAGTGTTCAGGAAACAAATCCAGATTATGTTTCATTGCCAGGACCTTCAGGTACATTCACGAATAAAAGTGGCAGTTCCAATTTCAAGTCTCCAAAAATACAGCCAACACTGTTACAGGTGTTAAAGGGAAAAGAAAAGTTTCGTAAAAGAAGCCCACAAGACATAGCAATTACAAATAAAATCGCAGAGATGATTTGTGTAGATTTACAGCCTCTGAGTGTTGTTGAAGATGTTGGGTTTTGTAGATTGATGTCTCATCTAGAGGGGCAGTATGAGATGGTCTCCAGAAAGAGGCTTTCAACGGTTGTTATACCAAAAATTGTTGAAAAAATTTCTGAAATTATAGCCACAGCCAAGTACAGTTTCAGTTACTAGTGATATTTGGACTTCAAATCCAGGTAATGACTATATCAGTGTAACTCTGCACTTCATTAATGCTGACTGGCAGATTCAGAATTTATTACTGGAAGTCTGGCCACTTTCAGGGGAGTCTCACACAGCAGTGAATATCGAAGAAAACTTGCGAGAATGTTTCAGAAAGTGGGGGCTTGAAACTGATAACATTTCTGCAATAGTAACAGACAGTGCAGCTAATATGAAGAGTGCAGTATCTCGTCTTGACATCACTTCTGACAACTGCATGGTACACTTGTTGCAGCTTGTAGTGAACTCTGGTTGTTTGAAACTGAAATCAGTTGGTAATGTATTCGCAACATGTCGACGACTTGTTGGGCATTTTCACCATTCTGTGGTTGCCCAGAAATGTCTACGAAAGGCTCAAGAAGATCTGAATGTCTCGCATCACTGCCTCATTCAAGATGAACCTACGAGATGGGACAGTGCGTACCTACTGCTAGAAAGACAGTGTGAACAACGAAGAGCACTGGCATTAGCTTGTCAGACACACAACTTAGGCCTCGGAATGGAACTTACCAATCAAGACTGGGAATTAGCAGATAAAGTGGTAAAAGTTCTTAAGTTGTTCTGGGAAGCAACGAAAAGCTTGAGTAAAGAAAAGTCAACAGTAGCAGATTGTATACCGGTTGTGAACAGCACTGAGGCTGGTTTACAAAGTATGAGTGAAGAACATCGGGTGAAGATGCTCATCGGTGAGTTTTTGCCCAAATGAAGCTTCGATTTTCAGCCTTGGAATGAACCATGCCTTATGCTTTGGCCACACTTCTTGATCCCAGATATAAAGACAAGTAAGTCTAGTCACAACTTTACTATGGAAGTATTGCTGTTCGTTTTGAGGTCTGGTTAAGGTTGCTGTAAACTGGGTAACTTGAAACAGGTGATTTTCTTGTTGAAGGAAGTAGGAACTAAGCATTAAAAACATAGCAGTTGAAATTTTGAGAGAAACATTGTGCACATAATTGCAATATTAATTATTTTATGTTAAAGATTTACTTGCATACAAATAGGAGCATTTTTCTTTGTTTCATGTTACACACCAGTTTCATGTTATCATGTATTATGTACATGTAACTAACAGTTAATTTACATAATTAAATAAATTCTTTTCTTTTTTTTTATTTCAGAGTGTTCCTAAATGATACACATAAAGCAACTGCTACAAAAACATTGAAAATGGAAATTGGAACAGAGGCTAAAGTCGATGGTTCTAGTAGGTCTGTAGTAAGCATTCCTGCTGACACAGGTAAAAGTGGACTTTTTGGATTTATGTCTGGCATAATCCAAAAAAAAAACAGTGACAGTGCTACAGCAAAACCTGATGCTGAAGTAGGTCACCTACAGCTAGAAATATTTTTAAGAGAACCTTTACTTTCCCATGATCTTAGTCATTTTGACTATTAAAAAAATTGTGCTCACTTGCCTGCGTTAAGTAGCGTGGCAAAAAAGTACTTGGGAATACCACCTGGATCAGTGTATAGCAGAAGGACTTTCAGTATGTCTGGATTGATGTGCAACTCTTGAAGGAACAGGATGTCTCCAACTACACTGCAAAAATTAATGTTCTTACATAAAAATTTGAAATTTCTTAATTTTTCGTGCTAAATGAACTGAACTGGCTTCATAATTTTGTGAAACAGAGTAGAATGTGTATAAGTGATTAGTATAATTTCCGCTCATTTTTATAATATTGCTTAAGTGTACTGTGTAAAATGAAAGTTTTTTTGGTAAGATATCAACTGTAAGCATTAAGTTATAACTTTGAAACTTATTTCAAATTTGAAAATCATATTTTAAAAATAAACAAGTTACTGCAAATAAAGTTATTTTTGAACATCCAATTTGTTACTATTTATGTTCTAATCTGATTACTAATGTCAGTATTTCCATATACGTTCATCCTTAAATATTAAATTATGGGATATACCTAGCACACCTCAATAGTATCGGATCAGTTTTGTATCGGTTATCGAATCGGTTTATGAAAAGTATCGGAAGTATAATCGGTATCTGTTTTTCTCTGTATCGCCCATCACTAATGGAAACCGCATGATGTAAAGAAATGTGGGGCTTTATGCTGTAATATTCACACTGTATGAGCAGTAGAGCAGGTGGTTTGTACATGGTTTTACTTTGTATAAAACCTGCTAGCAGTGAGACACAGATTCTTATTTCTCAACTCCCTCCCATGATAATTGCACAAGATGTTGTTTTTTATTTCTTCGGTAAATATTTTATTTACTGTAGCCCTAATTTAAAAATCAGAACTGCTCCTGTATTTCTCTACCCACTTCACTCTGCCCGATCATGCCTGACAATGTTGTAGCTCAGGACATGGAACATATCACCTCAGGTTAATCAAGTTTCAGTAACTGCGCAGATCAATAATACTCAACAATTCTTCCATCTTAGTAAACACTGACTGTGGATTTCAGGTCATTAACTTAAGTGAAAGCACCATCAATTAATTCTGACAGCACCGTTAAAATAAAGTTGAACTTTTTGTAATTGATATGTGTCCACCTTAAATTTTATAGTGCTAAACAGACCACAGGTACTAACTTTGAGAATTCTTGGAATAAAGACTGCTGCTACAGCATGAAAATAAAGATTTCACCAAGAGCTAAATCAGATGCAGATGCACTTCTGAGACGACACTCATATCCCCTGCGTTACCCAGATTACAGGATTGAATACCAACATCGTGATAATATGAAGATGCTGGACCCCTGGAGTCAATTGGCGTAAGATCCAGCAGATTGTCTGGAAGACGCCAACGAGTATAAGCATGGAAAGTCAGCATCAAAAAATGCCTGAAAAGATTGTTTGCCCAGCTGATGTTGCCGGTAAGGAAGGTAAGCTGCCTTAAAGCCTTGATAGTGGCTATCTTTTCATCCACCCATGTGTTTCTGTTTCCCAGTACAATTCCAACATTTGAACTGCACCTTTTGGAGGGTTTTATATAGTAAGTTTTGTGTGTGTGTGTACACACACACACACACACACACACACACACACACACATATATATATATATACATACAAGCACAGGGTGTTCCGGGAGTAGACGTCAATAAAGAGACATGTAATAGAGGGGCGCAAGACCTACCAAATAAACCAAGCTTGTATAGTCCAATTCGCAACCATCTAAAAGATACGAATTTTTTAAGAAAATGTTGCTGTACACTACCCTGAGCTAAACATTTATTGATGGTGCAAAAAGTAATAGTGCATGTGGAACAAAACTAAATTTATACACACCAAAGGTGATTAGTGTCATCACATTATATAGCACATTTCACGTTACTGAGAGCACAGTTTCATAGTGTAAAAAAATTACTTTCACAAAAGTAGCGTTTGGTTCTGAAAGATACCTCTAGTTTGCACGAGGTAAAAAAATGTCAATGGGACACATAAATGATCACCCATAGTATGGCCAATCAATTAGTAAAAATCAGTAATTTAAATTAACAAATGTTGATGCAGTAAACGTGAAAACATAACTTAATGCAGAAAATTCCCACAATGTAAAATCAGCAATTAGGTTAAAATTAGTCAGTGAGTAAATAATTAAAAGTAACTTTATTGAAATAAAAACATTACACAATATTTGAAATTATTAAAACGTGTTTTGAGTGTAATGTGTTTAATTTGTGAGGATAAAATAAAATTTTATTAATAAAAGTGGTAATAGTCAGTTATTTCATTCAACAGAATTGATATTATCGAAATGGGAAGTTATGATAAATGCATTGCATCACTACACACACTTACATAGTTGCTGCTTCATATTCACAGCGACCGCTCTTATGTAGTGGCTAGTGCGCTCTCCTCCCACCATAGCAAACTGGGAGTAATTCCTGAATAGCCTCACAAGCATATTTTCTGCATGTGAGAATTGTGGCTAATGCATGAAGATTGCCTTTCGTTTCCGTTCCGTTTTCCGTTCCAGTACCATTCCACTCTCACATTATTCACTGTAATATAATAGGGGTGAATGTGAGGATATTAGGGCCTTTTTTTAACAAAGAGATATTAAGAGTCAATGAGGAAGACGTGAAATGAAGGACAACACAACAAACATTCCCGGCCCAGGTGCGAACTGAGGACCCCTCGCACCCCAGACCGGCACTTTACCGACTCCGCTACGTGGGCTGGCACCTTCATCTGCATACAAGACATCGCAGTCAAGAGCTTTACAAATTGCTCAATTACACTCCTTTCGTTTCCTTCAGATCAAGACCTCGCATTGCTTCTAGACTAGAAAAGACGTTGTTACGGTGTGATATGAGATGCTGCAAGACATGCTGGAATAACATTTAATTGTATCGTCACAAATTAAACACATTACATTCAAAATACATTTTAATAATTTCAAACACTGTGAAATAACTTTATCTAATTAAAGTTGTGTTTGTTAATTACTCACAAACTAATTTCTTCCTTAGTGATTTTACATTGTGTGAATCTTCTGCATTACATTATCTTTTCACATTTACTGCATCAATGTTTGTTAATTTAAAATACTGATTTTTACTAATTAATTAGCCATACTATGGGCACTTTTTCCAATGGCGGGTGATCATTTACATGACCCATCGATATTTTTTTCCCTTGTGTAAACTAGAGGTTTCTTTCAAAACCGAACACAACTTTTGTGAAAGTATTTTTTACGCTACAAAGGTGTAACGCTCAGTGAAGTGAAATCTGTTTTTAAATGTGGCGGCACTAATCACCTTTGGTGTGAACAAATTTTGTTCCACATGGACCATTAATTTTTCCATCAGTAAATGCAAAGCTCAGGGTAGAGTACATCCAAATTTTCTTTAAAAATGTATATCTTTTAGACGGTTGTGAATCAGATTATACAAATTTGGTTTATTTGGTAGGTCTTGGACCCCTATATCACCCACCTCTTTATTGACGTCTACTCCCGGAACACCTTGTATATATGTGTGTGTGTGTGTGTGTGTGTGTGAGTGCGTGTGTGTGTGTGCGTGCGCGCACACGCGTGTGTGTGTGCGTGTGTGTGCGTGCATGCGCGCGTGCGTGCGTGTGTGTGTGTATGTGTGTGTCTGTGTGTGTTTGTGTGTGTGTGTGTGTCTGTGTGTGTGTGTGTGTGTCTGTGTGTCTGTGTGTCTGTGTGTCTGTGTGTGTGTGTGTGTGTTTGTGTGTGTGTGTATACACATACACACACACACGCACACGCAAAGGTGGGCGCATACGATATTAAGAAGCTATAGTCACCACAGTGTTCAAAGGAGTTGAATTTACTGCCATCGTTTTAAGTCATTGTGATGGATCCACAACACATGGCACCAGCAGTATATCATAAAATTTCAGTGTATCAAAGGAGACCATCATACAGTCACAATGAAATGACCGCTGCAAAATGACAGGCTGCACCACTCTATGAACTCCAGAAGCTGTTGAAGACTGTGTGATAAATGTCACAGAATCAGACGTGTGATAAATGTCATAGAATCAAACAGAGCGACCGTTGACAACACAATAGGTGGAAACTCCAGAACAGACAACAATCGAGACAAGTGGGAAGCAGTGACACCACACCAGACAACTGAATACCAACGTAATTCCTCATCGGCACAACTTGTTTCTTGGGTAGTCAAACCTTGGCAACTGCCGCTTAATAGTAGATGTTACAGCTGTAGCACTACTTTGCAAGGAGACTGACTTTCCCTACTTGGTGTTCTTGATCTCGGTCCTTCCTCCTTGCTGGATGCAGATGGGTCGCAGCTGCAATCCATTCCAGTCCTACATTTCACCAAACTCCCAACCAATCGAGTTTGGGGCCAAGAAACAATACAAAACTAATAATACAAACAAACACGTACAAGAGACAAAGCGCCAACCACAATCCAAGAATGTAAAGAAACAAGGAAGAAAACAAGTTCATTCGAACAGTAACAAAGCAGAAATAACTTTTTTTGGTCAGGTCACACAAAACAAAAAATACAGAAATGGAAAAAAAAAACAATGCATAATTTGACTCTGTACCAACCATGATTGGTGCTGCTGGATAAACGTAAACTAAAGGTATCTGATGAAAAATACCGAGTTATTGGCGTATTGCCTGTACATAAATTTACTCAATTGCCATAAATGCATTTAGGGTGTTAAAATGAATGAACGACTGAATGAATGAACAAATGAATGAATGAATGAATGAATGAATAAATGAAAAAACTAACATAGATGCCATTTAGGGTACAGTTTTCCACACGGCATAGTAATTAATTCAATTATTTGACTGCTATGGTGCACATAATACCGTGATGACGATGATAAATTATATTGTGGATGCTCAACATCTAGGCCATCAGCACACACCACAAATTGGGTATAATAAAATAAACGCTAAATCCTTACTTTGGAACAATAGACAAACATAGCAAAAGTGACATAAAAGGTAACTGGTACTTCACAGAGTGGTTGGCACACTCAATTTAGGCCCGGCCAAATTGCTATACCATCAACAAACACTTGGTAACATTATTGCCAACGGCATTGCACATGCAGAAGAACAAGGACAGGTCTCTCAGGAAAACGTGGAGCTTACAACAATTGCACAAGTCCATGATAAGTCAAATAATTTTAATGGCCTCCAACGGCAAAACTCTCGAACAGTTCTCCAAGTTTAAAATAGTTCTGGTTGTTGCCACATGGTAACACAAAAATACATGGCACAAAGAAATAAAAACTTCCTTAACAGAGTTTCCACTGACCAATGTCCTAAACAAAAGGAATACAGTATTTAGAAAACAAAATGTGCAATCATGATTCACATTCACCAACTAGCAGATAATGACAGAATCAAAATTATTATGTTTCAGCTACGTCCCAATATATTGCGCATCCTTTGCCTGACAACGGCTGTACACACGTCACTGTCTTTTCACGGACCTTCATTCCAGCATGCATTACCACCTTGATGGGCAAATTAACCTACAGATTGGGGCAAGTGCAGGTCAATCGCCCACCAACAAAAACTGCCTCAGGGCTGCCACCCTAACAGTTGGTTACCAGGAACTCATTTAAAACATAAATACATTTATCAAATTGTGTTGGGAATATGAAGTGAAAAACAACGAATCAATAATATTAATGTCTCTCTCTCTCTTCATTTTAAATCAAAACTAAATGGCAACACGGAGAAAAAAAATCAGTATAAAAATATTAAAACAGAACCCCAGTAGAGTGATACATGTCTCAGGATCTGCTGGGAGAGTTGCCACCCTGTGATCTCTTTAAGATAATATACAATAAATCCAAATTATTTTAGCTTTACAAACATGTTTAGATAGTTTTTAAACATCAAATAATGTTTATTTCAGTCTTCTCTCTTTGGGATGGCATTCAGTAGACGCACAGAATTAAAAATCAACCACCGATGATTCCCATGCTGTAAAATATGATTAAATTCTCACTCTTGACAAGGCACAGTGACACATTTTGAATAAGACAAGCCAGGCACTTTGGCTTGACGGGCAACACAACCTACAGTAAATAATATTAAGACCAACAAGGCAGGTGGTTGCAGAGAAGAAAAATAAAACCTTAACGAATTGGAGGCCAACATTTTAGCTTGTGGTTAAACCCTTTCATAAGTATAGTGGGATAAGTTACTTCACAACAGGAATCAAAAGTTAATAACTGTAAATAGGTACACAATAACACATTAAAAGAAAAATGTTTACATATATACATATACAGCCCCTAGGCACAACGCAGGAACAAAACAGACAACAACACAGAAACAGAGCACATTAAAAAGGCCAGTCGCACATAGAAAGAATAGTACATCACTCACAAACGAACTTTCCTCACCTAAAAGTTTCTGAAGGTCATCACCAATATCACAAGTACGATGGGCATGGTCATATCTGTGACTTTCCAATAGCATGTGACAGACTATCAGGGGAGTGTCACAGACAACACAAAAAGAAGGGGGGGGGGGGGTTCACAGCAGAGAAAATGTCTGTGCATAACATGATTGTGTATGATTCGTAGGCATATAACACCGACATCCTCCATGTGGGCAAGCAGGACGCTTTGTTTACTGGCAGCTGAGTCTTATATGGCTCTGAGCTTGTTAGTCACACGAAACGAGTGGCATTCCCTCTGCCAAGAGTTCTAAACAGAAACTTGTGCTGCACGCAGAGCATCACACACTGAGACATAGGAGTCACAGGCTGGAAGGCTGCAAGGTTCTTTTGTTCCTGTATCTGCTGCTTCACCACGGACATTTGCGAGAGATTGTGATTATAGGCTTTAGAGCGATAATCAATACAGCATATCATCTCACGTGGCACTGATGAAACCAGTTCAAAGTTTCCAAAGTATCGAAGGACATAACTGCCATCGTTTTCAATCAATAGTAATAGAAACCAGCAACAACAGCGAGAGAGAGGCAATAACAATCCCTTCCTCACAGAAGTACATAGAATACAATATTTCTCAATATGTTCTAGATGAATTTTTCTTTGTGAAAAAAAAAAGAAGGGGGGAAGCTGGAATAAGTTTTGCCGAGGGCCCAGTAATCTGCCAGTTCAACAGTGGTAAGAAGTGGTAGAATGTATATTGTGAAAGAAAAGAGTATATGTTCTGTGGGAAGTAAGAGTTCCAGAACATAGCACTCGTGCAAAAGTTTGAAAAACGCACTTCACCGTGCAAGAGACAATGACTATGTGATTGTGAAAGAGCAATTGCGTGTCAGGACTGACACCCAAATACCTACAAGTTTCAAACCACGGAATAGGGATTCCATTAAGGATAATGTCCTCTTTGCGGTCATCTCCGAAATGTGAGAAGTAAATAGCCTCAATTTTTGCAGCATTTATGGTGATAACGATGGACATTAAGAATTGAGACAACATCCAAAATCTGTCCACAGACGATGACGAAGGGTACTGGCAGTACAACAGGGTACCGCAACCGCTGCGTTGTTGGAATATTGTATGATTTTGACATCTGAAGGCACCAGCAGGAGGTTAAAAAAAAAGTACAGTGAACCTACGATAACTCGGACTTCGATGTCCCGGACTTCGGATAACTCGAACAGAATTTTTAAAAAAAATTTAATAATTTTTAATTAATATTATTTGTTAAAAGACATAAAAATTGTTTCTGCTGGATTTTAATTTATCACATTATATTTTAGAACAGTATTAAACTTTATAACGTAGTCGTCCATCGCTACTTAGCCTTTAATAATCCCACAGTAAATATCTGGGAAGTTCCGTGTGGTAAAATGTTGCTAGCGAGGTGCGCGATGCTTGAGTAAAGATGCAACGTAGCAGGCCAATCTCTCACTTCTTTATCTTTCCTCCCTCTTCGCCCAGCGAGCCAGGCACGCACGTGTGTCGTAAATAAACATTTCAGTGTGATGCTTGTGAAATGACGGTAACTAGGAGTTACAGTGACACATAAACGGAAAATTATTTTGTTGGTATGTACAATGAATTCAGGGTTGCAAAACAAATTGTCCCGGACATTAAAAAGAAAAATTAAAAATCCTTGCTTTGCATTGCAATGTAGAAAAATTGGTGAGGTTTTACGCCCCTTTAACAACGACGTTTTCAAGAGCCGATGTGGGTGGTGAAAGAACAACACAACATCCATGCTCAAGCCAGACACGATGATGAGTCACGAGTCACGCTCGCTGGTTGATGATGCTTTGTTGATAACGTAATGGCGTCTGGAGATTTGTAACGTTTTAAGTGTGAATCGGATTTTTTATAAACTACTTCACGGGAAATAATAGCGTACATGTAATGGACCGTAAAATGTAAACGTCTTATGCTGGATAATTTTAAACGCTTTTCATTGGGTGACGCACATGAATGGATTAACAAGATTTTGTAGTCTTAATTTTTCCATGTTTACTATATACCGACAAAATCTTTTTCTTTGTTTTAGAAGAAATGGTCACGTTATAAATGAGTAAATATAGAAAAAAATGTAAATTTTTTATATTCTACACCAAAAAAATTTAGAAGGTAATCTTTTTGAAAATCCCTTATAATGGCCGCACCCCATTTTTGGGCCTAAAATTTGGTCAAAAATATGCGGCGATTACGCGAGTAAATACGGTAACTCTGTAGAACATGATTAAAATTTTATTGCTTTATAATATGACAATTTGTGTAAGATTAAAGCTGTAAATTATGTGTTCTATGATGCAATTTACATACATAAAATTAAATTTTAAAATTAGTGGAGTTAAAATGTGTTCACATAATGTACAGTGACCCAGAAGGATTGTTAATTACAGTACCATTTTTATTCATGCATACGAGGAAAATTATTTTTATACCTTTGTAATTTTGTAGGAGGGTAGAGTAACTATCAGGCTAGCAGTTGGCTGCTGCCCCTACGCTGTGACATACGGACGTAAGGTATTTTTCAATGTAACCATATTGTGTGAGATGCGTGTGGTCACGTGCGGCGTTTGTATTGCATGAGACTGTACCGTTTGACCTTGACTACTCAGGATGTCCACTGATATTCAGTTTTGGAATTCCCTGACTTTTCCCTGTTTTCCAGGTAATATCTGTTAATTTTCCCTGACCTATTATCGGCAAAACTGGTACCTTTTAAGGCCTGCATCGGCCAAATGGCTAGTGTGATCGCTTCACAGTAACCGGTCACCCCTGTATTTTGCTTGTGAAAACAGTGCTGGGACTTTGGTGAGATTTCTCAAGGATATTTCTTATCTTAAACCTGGTTAATCCCAATCTTAATCCTGCTTATTCCCAACTTCTTTCACCCTCATCGGTGCTCAAGACCCAAAATATTACAAGCTGCCGTAACTTCTTGGCCGATTTGGTATCTTTGATTCCATAATTTTACATCAACACAGCACATTTGAAATAAATAGATTTACTGGAACAACATTAAAATAATTGGATACGTGCATTTGAATCACAGACTACATACTAAGCGACTCAATATGTTGAATAAAACCAGAAAAACAATTTTATATAAAAAAAAATTAAATCAGATTTCCCAGCAGTGAATGTAATCAGAAGCGCTTAAAAATTGATTTACTGCAATAACTAAATTATAATAGTTCAATTATTCAGTACTACAAAAATGTTTATTCTGGGCTGTTTTGTATCATTTTTCCCTGACCCAAATGAAAATTCCCTGATATTTCCCTGACTTTTCCCTGTAAGATGAAATTCCCTGACTTTTCCCTGTTTTCCAGGTTTTCCCTGTCTGTGGACACCCTGCTACTTACGCTCGCAACCTCCCTAGCTTATCTCCAGCCTAAAAAAATTAATAAAAATCTGACTGCCCACATTGTTTGACATTCTTTTATAGTCCTCCACGTTACGTTAACTATCCCTCTGCATGGCGGCCCTCCCGTAACTTGATACGATAGTTACGGACAAAACATTATTTATTGCAGCCTCTTTTGCTTGTAGAAATAATAGCGTACCAATTTCTTTGCGTTTCTTGTGATTAATGACTGATTACCCCACCTCCCCGGACACCCCTCGATAACACGGACAAATCGTAACTCAGACAGCCCCTTTTAGTCCGAGTTATCGAGGGTTCACTGTATAAACAAAAACTAGCTCAGAATTTACGCTTGCAGAACCACGCCCCTTTACTGACATTGTGCAGAGGAGTTCCCTACAATTGCACCATGAACATTCTGCCTTGAAGAAAGGACACTATGAGTCTGAGTAAGTGTCAAGGGAATCCTTGAGTCTCAGTAAATATCTAGAGATTTCAGTGGTCAGGAGGTACGACACGTCACAAACAGGCCATGGTAAACAGTGTTGAAAGCCTGCTGGAGACCTATGAGTAGTAGGCTACCTCTTTGTCTCTTTGTGTTGGCAGTCTGTGCTACCAATGTCACCCACACTACCTCATGAGAAGTCACATGGTGGCAATACACGAAGGGAATCGACTACTGAATACAAATACCAATACATTAGTTTCTCAGCCAGTTTGACAAACTGGACAGAAGAGAAATGGCTGATATGAAATAACTGCCGACGGCAGCTTTGGTATTGGCACTGCTACTACATGTTTCCATGTCGTAGGAAAATAACCTGAGTATTATATCACAACTATATCCGGGAGATGCACCAGAACTGTGTTCGGACATTCATCTGCACCTGGGGCCATGGTGGTGTGTAGCTACAACAAAGAGTGCACCACATCTGACTTGACTAACCACACATCCCAAATTGTCAACAGAGCTGGAATAGTTGGAAAGAGGCCTCTATCAGCAGCATCTGTCTCCAAATCCAAAGATGACAGAGAAGATGATAAAGCTGAAATCAGTTGCACACCAAGTGTCTCCTCAAAGCACGTGGTCAGTGCATTCACTTTGTCCATTCATGTCTCACATACCCCAATGCCCACCTATAGGACCTGTTTATTGTTTGTTTATGCTTCATTTAATGCAAATAAGATTGTTTACTGTCATTGCAGTGAGCCATTGTTTCCAAATATCCTCTTTCCTGTGGTTCGTTCCAGCCAGCATACAGACTACAACTAGCTACAAGGAGAATGTAGTCACAATAACAACTAGCTCTAAGGATAAATATGCCATAACAATACAAAGGATGTTGCTCTTGCTTTCAGTGCCATTCTACACCATGCTAAAAGATATGCATAAACTTCAGTGAAGCAGGAAGCTACTGTGGCGAGTTTGAAGTAGGCCTTGGAAGAATTGTAAGACAAATACCAGAAACAACCGCCGTTGTGAAGTGAGTGATATGTCTCTCAAGGTCCTCTGGATTAGATACTAAAAATCGTAAATTCAGATGATTTACGAGTAACCAAAGCAGTAAAACTGCCCCAGTCAGCTCTGAGTTGCCACTGAAGAAATAAAAATATCCAAAATTGATGGCAACCAGTTGGCAGCCATTGGGAAGAATGTTGGGAATCTGTAGCTGATACCACCAAAAGAGAGCAGCTTATGTAGCAAAAAAATTCTATCCATTTGGTTTGTGCAAGGACAAACCCAACGGGTATGTACTGTATTGAAATCCCCGCTAAAACTATAGACTCATTCAGATGGCGCAAGGCTTCCAAAATTGGCAATGAAAAGAGTGCACTGCTACAAATATGGTCAAAAACAGTATGCTGGAAAGGCTCACTATTACTGCCACCACTGACTAAAGAGAGGTGCCAACCATAAAAATGGATACCAAGACACATCAGCATTGTCACACTGATACCACTGTGAGTGTGGTCGTGTCTAAATACGGTATAATCCAGTAATACCGAGCTCGGTGATAGCGACAACTCTTGTTATAATAAGGTACTTTCAAGAAACCTTAAAAAAAATCACAAAAATGTTCTATGAAAAATTGTGATTTTATCAGAAAGAGCAAGTACGAAGACACCATGTGAGCAGGCTTGGAGCCAGATTTGTGACCACATGTAGTGAACTTTTGTTGTCTGTGGTAGCTACACCTCTATCAGCTGGCCCTTCTCCCCTTTTTTCCCTGTACAGTTAATCCTTTGAAAGCTGGGGGACTTTCAACATGTCTTCTGGCTTGAAAAAAGCAACCATCAACCCATCCTTTTACAAGCAACAAGATTCAGTATATCTGAAGTCAACCACCGTCATTGTGCTTTCAACATCAACTTGCATTTTCTATTTCGGTTTTACTGACAACGGTATATTACCATTTTTATTTACAACATTTTATTATGAGTTTTTATTATGACTCTTGACAACTACTTTGAATTACAATAATTATTACAGACCTACACAGCTTTTCAGACACTGCATTTTGACGTGATTTTTTATAAGATTAGCAGCAAAAGAATGATTGGATCCCACTACTAAGTACACGATCATAATCAATACAGACTATTCCACTGCCCATGCGACCACTCAGCACTCAATGCAAAACGTTTAGACTGGAAGAGAAAGCGAGCTATCTTCCTAGTGGTGTGAAGACGAGATACTGTGTCTGAGATAACTCATAGCTGTAGACAGTAATTACCGGCGATAGATGTGGATGTGATCTAGGCTTGCGAATAGTGCAAAATCTTGTTGTCAAAGAAAAGTATAGAAAGTACATTTCTGACAGACAGTTTGTCTTACTGTTTAGGCCCTAATACCCATGTGTCTTATCACAGTCAAAGACTATGCATGTAATATTTGTTCACGATCGTTATTTTAACTGTGTAGACAAAGATAAAAAAAAGTGTTACACAATAAATATGTGCCTGCCAAAACATGTAATTTAATATTTTTTAAAGAATTATTCAGTTGTACGTAGTTGTTTTCTTCCTGACAAGCTCTGCTGATGCAAAGCGAAGGTATTATTTTTTTTGTCTTGACTTTACTCCTCTAGTCTCATCAAGTTTAAGGAACCTTCTTGTAAAATAATAACGCAACAATACATAAAGAATAACATATAAGTAATAGTAGTTTGTAGTCACCTTATTTACATGCAAGCAGTACAATGTGCACAGGCAGGAACATAAACTATAATGCTAGGTACACGTTAAAAGCCTGCATGTTCATGAAGGTGCTGGTAGTATGACAGGGTACCACATCTCTGTTGTTGGCATATTGTATGATTTTGACATCTGAAGGCACTGGCAAGAGGTAAAAAAAAAAACAGCATAAAAACAGGCTCAGAATCGATGCTTGCAGAACCTGGTGGCCCAGGTGGACTGTATGGAGAGAAAGTAAGAACATTGCCACCCTTTTGTGATTCAGAACCTTCTCAAGACTTACGAGCATTAATGTATTTGCACGTGTATATGGACTTGCTCACACAAGAGCATTTTTCCTTCAATCAATGTTGCAGACTATCTTCCACATTTTTGTTCAGCAATATGTTATGAGCAAACAATAGCAACTATGAAGAGAGGTGTGCAGGGCCCTTACCACCATCCATTGGTTATGTTGTAACTATTTGATGTAACACCAGGTGGTGGTGTTTAAGCCTATGGCTGCAACACCTCAAGTTTGGACCCATCATCAGCCTGTGACATAGCATCTGAAGCTGCACTGTCCAAAGATGACAACCAACCAAGCCTTCTTATATAGTTATTGCCAATGAGAGACAGCATCAGCCTCTTCCAAGTCTCAGGGAAAATTTCACCTGTGCTCTTGGGTGATGTACGAGCAGATGAAGTGATTGAAATTTAGTCCGATGAAGGAGGCAAGGTCGACAGCAAGTGAGAAGATACAGACGATTACATCATCAAAAGCGCTGAACAGACAAACGTACTAGTTGTTAACGTCACTGAAGCATGAAAGGTAAGCACATGAGAAACTCATATATCATGCTTTTCGAGTGGCTCGGAAATCATCACTGTGTCTGGATGCAACAGACTGCCTAATAACAGGTGGCAGCCCATGAACATCAGAGAGATCAGCAGAGAATGACTGAACAAGAGACAAAACAACATAAGATGGAACCACCGAATATGACAATGTCAGACAAGCTCTCAGCAGGGAGACAACAAATATAGATGCCACGCAGGACGAGACAACTTGAGAAGGAAGAGACCAATAACAAGAGGCACTGGAAATGACGAAACACCTGACCACAGAACACCTACATCTTCTTGAAACTCACTGCTGCTTTCTCCGGGCAGAACCCTGCTTCTGACATTTAAAAGTTGGCTTGACAGTCAGACTACTACTCAATGAGGAGGCTGACTTCTCTGATTTGCTGCCCTTAAATCCAGTTGAAGACCTCAGTCCTCCCTTCCTGCTAGGCAGAGCTGGGTATGGCTTCTGTCCATTCCAGACCTACAGCTTGCCACATTCCCTACTAGCTGGATTCGGAGCAAAGAAGTCATACAACTCCAAAGACGTTGAAGTTGAGCAGCAAGACAAGGTGACACAAACTGTAACAAAGAGCAAATAATTAGTACAATCCAAAATGCTTCGATCATAATCCAATAAGCAGAATAACAATAACAATTAAACACCATCACAGTTTACATCCCCTATTATACTACTCTGGACAACTTACTATTCTCAGTCAATAATCTTCCCTGCACTGTGTGAAGTGTTCAGCCACTTCCCCATCTTGGTTTAATCATTATAAAGTAATTTTGATTTTTTATGCCACTTTCAGGGTGAGTTTGTCAGGTGTTCGGTATGATACAACAGAATTCAAGAACCTAGTAATTGGGGACATGATAATTTAAATTCATCCTTTCAAAATTTTAATATAAAAATAGTCAAGGAATTTTAAAGTAGAGTCATTTGATTATTTTCCTGGCTTGTTTGGTTTCAAATTGAACACAGCAAAATTTTAATTATTTTTCATGATATAACTTTTTCTTGTATTTTGACTAATTTTTTAGTTTTGGCAATTTTAGCATATTATTAAATTTTCCCTGGTGAAGTGAGTAACTTCAGGTGTTGCAAGCTTCTCCAGGTTGTAGGATTTCTGGCGCCGACGTTGTGGTCGATCGCTTGCTTCATGGAATTTTCTCCATGACGTAGGTTATTGACGCACGTAGGTCAGCCATCACAGGGGGTTGCTTAGGGTATTGCGCCGCGAAAGTAGTTCCACTGTTGCACACATTTTGTCCCCAATTATTATATTTGTGTGGATAAATCATTTTATTTTGATGTAAAAACTATAAATTCAGATCTTGGAATACTTTTTTATATGTTTAAGGGTAATTTTACTGCTTTTGGGAGAATTGGAGTCTGTTGTATCACTCCGCCGTGGTGCGCTATTTGTTACCATGTCCGTTGCCGTGAGGGGGCAGTTGGTGCCGGGCGCTGGCCCGAGGCGGTCATGAGTTGTACTTGGAGAGTAGTTGGTGCCGGGCGCTGGCCCGAGGCGGTCACGAGTTGTAGGGCAGTTGGTCTATCAGTCGGGCAGTGATGGCGGAGTAGAAGAGACATCTGCAGGTCGCGAGGGTGCAGCAGGGCTGGCCCTGGGAGCGCTGGAGAGGCTGCAGTAGGCTTCTTTAGTGCCTCTACAGTTTTTTCTTTGTCTTTGTTTCTTTTTGAACTTTAAAACCTTATATGAAGGTGGCGGTAGATACTGTGGGATGGCATAGCATATAAACTGCTAAAGTTTCAGGCAACGGATGAGTGTTTCATAATTATTTCGTTTGTTCGGGCATGGTAACGCCGGACATCTGACCATTGGTTGGTGTTTGGTACCAAACAGTCGAGTCATCACTAAGTAAGCAGAAATTGTAAAACAAAAAATTGAAAATAAACGAACAGTTGCCTTGTTTTGTGGTTTTAATTTGTAAAATCACCATAATAGTTTCCGTCCCCATTAATTTTAACAAACTGAGCTATCCGGAGCGTGCAAACCACATAACCTCAATGCCCACTACCGTCACAACAACAGTGACAACAAACAACAGTAGACGCAAGCGGCGTCACAACTGGAACAAGCATCGCCAACATCAATACTACTTACCTACATAGGTGCAGACTTACTCTCTGTATGGTAATCTTCAACCAATTGACCAATTTACCCCAGCCACCCAATTTTTGAATGTAAGTAGACAAACTATAATATTTAAAATGTATAGCAGTAGATTACATATTCTTCACCAAACTGCACAAATTCATCAAATTCACACAGGTAAAAAGAAGCCAAACCTATCTTCACAGTTAAGTCAGTAGACTTGTTTTCCCAACATATTTCGGTGTAGGTCTAAGGTGGTTAAAACCATTCACTCGAAATTCTGGTGCATTCACAGGTACCACAAAATAATAACAATAATAATGACAATACTAATAATAACAACATTCCTTGCAAGTGGGCTCATAAACAGTAAAGTCATTCATTTCTCATATCCAGTTACAATTGCACAAGCACATCAACCTTTCTGAAATAATGATTTAGATAAAATTCACCAGAGCCATTTTCAAAATAGAGATATAGGTACCAAAATCAACAATATGACTAAGTTACATACAGAATATGACAATATTTCAGCTACGCTGGTGTCATGAGAAACTACAGAAATTGGCTTACACAGTGTATGGACCACGGGGGGCGTCACCTATCTGATTTGATTTTCAAAACTGTGTAAAACCTAACTTTGGATATGTACCTACAATATACAAATTAAAATGGAAACTTTCTGATTCATATAATGTATTTTATTGCCATGTTAAGAAAGGAAGGTATGTTGACGGACCTTGTATAATAATTTATCGAGGTATAGAGAAACTGTAAGACATTCTTTCATTTAATTTAATCTAAAAATGTTATTTCCAACACAACTCATGCGACCAAGAGTTAGTATGGTGATGTATTTCCCTCCAACAAAGGTTTACAATATATTTATGAGGGAGAAAGAGTGCTTTTCGAGCAAGTGCCTACTTGAAACACATCCTTAGTTACGTCTACCTGTAAATATTTTCTAATCTAGGGTTGAAATTTACTCATTTTTAAGTAGTGTGCTGCAAGGTTCTCAACTTCTTCCACATTTAATTCCCAAACTGTGAAACTAAACAATGTTTTAATTATTGACGCATTGTATAACAGCTGCACCGCAGCAGCCAAGCAGTCAGACCACTCTCCTACCAAGGCAATCCAGGTTCGATCCCCAGTAGTGCCGGCCATTGCATTTTTGCATGTGAGTATCATCCTGGGCAAAGTACTAGCCGACAAGTTTTCTCGGGCATCGTCCATTTCTCTCCACCCTTCTCCAATATAGAGCCTCATTCCAAGTCATCCTTCACGTAAGCAGATGCCTGCAGGCACCCAGAAATAAATCTGCATTTAGAGTACGATACCCTGGCCTTCAGGTACCCCTTTCATACAATATTTATTTATTTATATGTGGTGTAACTGCACGAATGCCTGAAATCTATTGTAGTATCTGTAGTTTATATGAACAGTAAAAATTTAAAACATAATTTCACTGCATTCAACATTAAAATTGTCACCTTGAAATTAAAATTTGAGGTAATTAGTTAGTTGCAGTGTTTAGTTTAATAGCCTGAAAATGTCCATATTTTAACCAGCAACACCCCTCCAAAAATTACGTCCTTCTTCACTAATAAGACATTTGAATTTTTAACATTCAACTACACCGTCTAAGGCCGCCGTTACACGGGCCTCGTAACTACAGTAGTTTAAATTAAACTTGCTCAGCCGTACATGTGGTCACACGGTATCTGAAGTAATTCATATTGTTGCTGCTTCCTATTCAAACTGAACAGGTTGTAAAGGTTCTTCCCCTGAAAAAAAATCTCTATGCCTTGATGTGATTGGCTCGTTAAACGTCAACAAGCATTGCGCACAAGTTGGCTGACAATCCCGTGTTATGTTGCAGCAGCGGAAATAAAATTAACAGCTAAGTTATTAAAATGTTTTGTTAGCTACGTATAAGTAAAAATAGTTCCATATTAAAATATGAGCCCTTCAATATATTTACAACGGAAAAAGAATGTACGCCATTTCCAGTATTCTTGTTTGCATGAAGCAGGCACGTGGTCATTTGCAGTAAAAGTAACTTTTCGAAAATCCTTGCCAAGTTCCATAAAGTTTAATATTGGTTTCATTGTTTTGGGTCACGAGGAATTTTTGTCACCACATAACACACTGTACCAACATATGAGTGTGTTACAAGCTTTGGGACAGGGTAGGTAGAGCTTTCAAAAGGTTATGTTTATCGCGACCGACGCAACTTTTAATATTTAAACAAGTGAGTTAAAAAAATTTAACGTCAAATTGACGTGTCTCCAGCTACTTTCCCCTGTTTACCTTTTGTACATAGGTTAAACGGTTAAACCAAACATAACCTCAAAACAATATACTGTTGTAACAAAACACAATCGATTTTGACTGCGACAATCGAGTACCATATAACCACGTGAACGTGTTCACTTGGGCAGCTATACACTGAACGTGTTTAAAAATGGCTGACTAAACCTCTTTCAGCTATCTACTTCAGGCCGCTGTGTAACCACGACCTAAGTGTGCAACTTTCTGCTTATTACTTTAAGGTGGCTGTTTGGCTGAACAAACTTTGTGCGCCCAAGGCCTAGAAGAGCGGAAAAGGTAAGGAAGAGACAGCACAAGCATTGTCTCTCTCCCTAGCCTCTAGGCAAAAGTCACTAAACTGGGGTGCAGTTTCTCACCGGCAACGTGCCTGTGTGAGACATTCAGTGATGACCCTATCATTTTATAAAGGATTATTAAAAATAAAGGTGTATTGTACACACCTATATATTTTAAAATATTCTGCGGCAAATTCTGCATACCTGAAAAATAATGCGAAAACACCCATTTTCACCAATTTCTACCACTAGAACATATGTTTTAATGACTGCTGGTAAACTTCAAAATGGCTGTATACACGTGTAATGTTCTTTAAATGCTATTCCTGAGCAGACATCACTCATGTGCGACAAGCAGTTATCAAATTATCTGGTAACAACAGAGGCTCTGCACACAGTTCGGCAGCCTGGACAGACAGCCACCTTAATGCTATGTTTTAAATTTTATTTTATAGTGTCTTCCTATTCCATCCATTTTTAATTAGAGACACTACATGTTTGGATTTGTAAACTTACCAGCTGAATTTGTTGTGCTCTGGTAGCTCTAACTTTCCCTTTCTGGTTAATTGTGTCATGTCCTTTCAATTGGGTCCTCTTCATTCCCCATCGTCCAGTGGAATAGAAGTGGCATTTAGTTTATTTCCTTTTCTTCTCAATCTGTAAATAAAGAGAATTTTCAAACAATTTACAATGAGTAAAATTTTAAAATTCATGCATTAGTTTACTTGGCATGAAGGCAAACTCTATTTCAGTTCATAGAAGCATCACAAAATTTACACCTGCATTGCTGCATAGTGGAATTAAATAAGCCAACATAGAGTTTTAAATGTATATCAACATCGCTACGTCACTATTTCGACAGTAACTGAACAGATATTTCGGTGTTGCACAATGATTCATCTTTAACACGCGTAAAACTAATTTTAACAACCATTTCGCTTGAAAATCAATAAAAGATTCTACACATATTGTTTTCACTGTTCTCAATTCCAACAAAGCACAGCTGTCAAACATGGTGGCCTTTTGTGGATGGCTAAATGTGTTGTTTACGCATGTGCAAACAGCACAAAATTATTTGCAATGAGAGTCTAGCTCTGAGCAGATTTCTCTGCAATTTACACCTGCCACTTGTCTAGTTCCACCTTGCAAGGAACATAATTAATCCAAATGTGGTGCAGCACACAATTAATTTAATGTTATGTCACTTAAAAATTACATTTAACCAGCCCCTGGTACACATCAACCTAATTTACAATTTGATGAAATAATAAAAATAATAATAAAAATAATAATTACAATTAAGGGGTTTCTAGCAAAAACCACATAGGTCCACAGATATAGTCAAACAAATAAATACCATTTCTGGAAAAACCACATAAGTCCACACAATTCCTTAAGAAGCACACACGTCCAATATATTCTATTAAAACCACATTAGTCCTGCCACTTATTAATCACTGGTCATTCGATGTTTTTCTCACCTGCTAAGTTAAAAGTATTGAATACACACCAGTGATATTTATGGATATGTATATTCTGGTTACATGGTTATACATGTTTTATCTATACTTGTATCGATGTAAGTGTTGAAAGTTTGTGTTGTTATTATTAGTAAGTAAACATTGTTAAAGTTAACGGTTATTTAGCTACAGAATGGATAGTGATGTGATATATTGGCCAAAGAGACATTTAAACCAACAAAGGAAGCAACATCTAATAAAAAAAAGCTAAGGTTGCTGGAATTGAACACATTAATCACGTCGGAAAGAAAGTGGCCACAAGAGTTGCAGGCAAAGACTGCAGGTAAGAGTAATGTTCTGAAAAAATAATTTAATTTGTTTACTTCCTGTAATGCCTTGTGATATACTGTTTATTTCAAAAATAGATCAATGTTGGTCGTAATAATATATTGTTAATGTGTTGTTCCTGCCAGTAGTGAGTACTTCACAAAATGTATTTAAAATGTACTTCATTATTCACTAGCATGTTTTTATTTCCTAGATGCAGTCGTTTTAAATTCTTTGACAAGATTGTGGACACACAGAGGCAGCAAATCTTACAAGAATTTAACAACATGGACAACAAAGATGCTCAAGATTCCCATTTAGCTGGCCTTATTTCTCTTCATCACATTGCTCGTAGACGGCCCAGGAAAACCAAACACAAAGAAAGGATAAACCACAGCGCATCATATTCATACAAAGTAAGGTTAAATGGCAAAGACATTCCTGTAAGTTGTGCAGCATTCACAAGCATTCATGGAGTTACTTCTTGGCGAATAAGAAGAATCCAAAACAGTTTGGTCACTACAGGTCATTCACCAAAAGATATGCGTGGGAAGCATGCAAACAAACCCTCTGAAGTACCTGATAATGTCCGGCACCTCATTAGATCCCACGTACCCTCCTTTAAAGCCCGCACCTCACATTACTCCATACGAGATAATCCTAACAGAAAGTATTTACCTGAGGATTTAACTATTGCAAAAATGCATGAAAAGTTCAATGAAAACTATTGTTTGAACATTCCATATAAACTGATTTAGACTGTGTTCACTTGTGAATTTAATGTTACCTTTGGCTACACACATCCAGATACTTATTCAATGTGTGATTCTTTGGAGCAGAAAATATCTTACACTGCATTAGAGTAAAAAAAATAAATAAACTCTTGCTCGAAAAGTCTCTTCACTTGAGGAAAGCTGAGGCTTTTAGAGAAAAAAAGAGACTGTATTGAAAGAGAGCAAAAGCAGGAGATCTTGTTTGTATAAGTTTTGACTATATGCAGAACCTTCCTCTTCCCCGTCTCAAAACAAACACTGTTTTCTACTCAAGACCACTATGGTATAATGTTTTTGGTGTCCATAACTTAGGTTCTGACGAAGTTACTATGTTTACTTACCATAAAGGTGAAGGCATAAAGGGAGCAAATGAAGTGACCAATATGCTTTTACATTACCTCAGTAAGCTAGGTACCATTTATAATGATCTGGTACTTATAAGTGATGGCTACAGTGGACAAAATAAAAACCATATAATAGTTAATTTTTTATACTATCTAGTTCATGACTTCAAAATGTATAACAGTGTCACCTACTTGTTCCCTATGAGAAGACACAGTTATTTGCCCAACGACCAAGACTTTAGTCTTCTTGAGTTTAAAAAGCGTAGAACTCCATATGTGGGAACTCCAGAAGGATGGGGCAAAATAATAATAGAAGCAAGAAAAAAACCTTCTCCTTTCATTTTGAGAAAGATAGAAGCCAGTGACATGTTTGACATTCTGGCTGCTACTGGACCATTTTTAATGAAGTACCCTAAGCCTGCACTGAAGATCAAGTCCGTACGAATAATTCACATTCACAAAGATAATAAGCATGAGCAGTTACGGGACACTTAAAATGGCCCCTGGCGAGAAAGTGTGGTACTTAAGCTTTCTAGTGCATTGCCTACTGAAATAACTCTAAAACCTCTGTCATTTGTTCCCATAAATCCTGCAAAACTAAAAGACGTCAAGGGTCTCGTGGAGTACTTGAAAAATGCTGATCATAGAGAACTCTATGATAAACTTTTGCAGGCCCAAGAACTAAACCTTGTACAAAGAAGTGACAAAAACATTGACAGTGATGACAACAGTAGTGGATGTGAAGGTTAATGTTATCCCAACTCGTGTATAAGAGATGATTGTCCTACTAGTTTCTTATTGACCAGCATATAATCTAAAGATACGGTGTTGTATATAAAACTGTGATTATTATTTATAATCCTTTATTTTCTAAAAAATTTATCAAAACAACATGTAATCATTTAACAATATATTTATAACATATAATTTTTCAACTAATACTGCCATTATGTTTCTTCAGACACTACATGTGTTTGTCAATTTATGCAAAAACCACATATGTCCTTCACTTTTTAATCATTTCTTCCTTGACTTTGGTAATTACATGCAAACTGAATAGTTACAACTATTTTGTAAGCATTCTTTTATAATACGACAATAAACAACTGGTATTACACAAGTTTATGAAAGTGGTGGGAGGTTTTTTTTTTTTTATATTTTGCCACAATCGTCATCCATAGACTTGTGTGGTTTTTGCTAGAAACCCCTCAATTGGGAACCAGACCGGTGGGAAGGAATAACTTAACTAGGCCTACTTCCTCTAAAACTTACCAAACCCCTACTAAATTTTCCAATCCTCTTCATCTTCACCAACTCCTCCAAAAGTAAATTATTTATATACTTACAACCAATTGGTTATATCTTTCCCACTTTACAATAGAAAAATGTCTGTCTGGCTGTCATTCCAATAATAACCCTGAACAGTTTCCTGCACAACTAAAGTGTACATTTCTGAGAAGTCAAGTACAATAACTACTATTACTTCACTTATCTTTAGATTTTCCTTACAATATTTAAAATATAATGTTTGAGCAGTTGCAGGGATACTGTATGCTGTTAGCCTTCTCACCATAAGTCTTCAGACACAGTTCTTATTACCAGAACACCACAATCTATTGTTCCCATCATCATCTTACAATCCTATTGCTTTATTCTTAATTTCTGTGAAGGTAACATTACCGGCACAACAATGTACTACGGTATATTAGGCAATACTCCATTAGTCTCCTTGAGTTTCCTAGCCTGTCTTACTAACTACTGAGATGTGTTAAATTCCATAGCAGTGTTTGAAGTGGTCCAACTTGCAGAAGGAATAGTAGTTAATATTCATACTTTCTTCTGCCTCGCTGATAAAGTACATTGTGCCTTGTGGTCATTTGATAACGCTAATTTCAAAATCTGAACATTTAACACAAGCATTTAATGATTTTAATTCTTTGGTTAATTCTTTTTTTTTTTTTTGGAATATCAAATTCTTCATGACCTTTGCGCTTGCAGTCTCTTCTGCTTCCCCTAGCTTTATTCTACCACTAGTACTGCACCAGCAGCTTTGTTTGCAAGTTACTCATAGCAGATAATATTTGCTTTAATTGAAAAACCTCTATGTACCATAGATCAGTAGTTCAGTCATCAAGTGTTAGAATGACAAGCTGCTAGTTGAGTTAACTCTGCAGCAAGATAAATAGTTATAGCCATCCATGCCAAAAACAGTCTTAAGTTTGTCCCTGCCACTAATAGTAACTTTGCCTGGGCCTTACTTATAATCACAGAAAAGTTGACTTTACAGGGTAATTACAGACTCCTAAATGTAAGAGAGCAATCAAATAAAATACGCAGTTTACGTGGTATGAAGACCGATTTCCCCAGATCACAACCATTGGTGATGGTGCCCTCAATAACATACTTGTCTTTCAAAACCTAACTTGAAGTTAAGTAGTATTAGGCGGTTTTGGCAGGACAATGTTTTGCAGAAATATAAACTTATTCAATGCCCTACCCTTGATGTTAGTGAGATGGTATACGTGGGATGATGTTGTTGAGTAACTTTGGTGGATACTGGACTGCATAGTACATTTTTACCACTTTCAAACGACTTCATCCAAATTGCACTAATTTAATCTGTCTAGTAGTTTTTGTGTGTCATAATTGTACATTTGCACAGTTGTAATGGAATTTGAGCCAAGAAAGTTTGGAACAAGACTGGAGCAACAAACAGCTACAGCATAAAACGTCCAAAATATTCACAATTTCCAAGGCTCATAGAAGTTGTACAGTAACACGTTTCGAATGAACTGCTGAACGAAACTCCTGTAAAATTTATTTCTCGCGGATCATACTTGCTTTTCAGATAGTCCGCCTTGAATGTTTACAAACTAAGTCTTATTCTTAATAATTCCGACATCTTATCAAATAAAAAACTTCCATATTTTTTTAGGTACTTAGGTAAGCATCATTCTGACGCAAACACCACCTCAATATCTCTACTGGTTATATAAGTATCATCGGGTGACAGAAAACAAATAATATGCCTTTTCGCCCCTATAGGTGTCAAATTTCGAAAAATCATAATTTCACACCTTAAATATTTGTTCAAGTATCCAACTGAAGTGAAAATCATGACGATAGCTCGTTCAGTCAAAGCAAAATAGATCATTAATTAAAAATCACATATAACCGATGTACAGTACTGAGAGATGAAATTTTGAAAAAAATGTGAAAACCTTTTTGCAGCCACTTATCTAATCATCATCCTGAATAGCTCTATGGGTTCGATATATATTGAAGATTTATCTAAAACACATTCCAGGTCTTTTCACAACCTACTGAAGTTGGAAAAACCTTTAAATCACACTTTAGACTACTTTACTGGTGTCTCTTAGATGTGAAAAACACAACAATATGTATCAACGAAAAATTTAAAACACATTTTATCACTTTTCACCCCTTTTCACCTACTTAGGAAGGGAATTTTTAAAATATATATCATTACTTTTCAGGTATTTGAATAAGCATAAATTTTAAACAAAAATCACGTCAATATATAAATATCACAGGAATCTATATATACTGAAACCCTGACTATTAACAAAAAATTCCCTGACTGTCTGTGCAAAATTCATATATGCTAATTACAAAATTGTTTCTATGAAATGTTTCACAATTTCACTTTTGCTGACATTCCTAATTACTTTATCATATTTCCGTATTATTTTGTTATAAATACACTGCCAGCATTGATGCTGAAGTGAACAGTACACAAGTTTACCTCTGCATGTTACCGACATAACACATTTAACTGTAGAGGCAGTAGCAATAAGTAGTCAGATCACTTGCCTTCACAAAGGCCATCAGGGTTTGAATCCCTGACACGGTAAGTTAGGATTTTCCCATGTTGGAATTGTGGCGTACTACGCCACACAAGTTACAAATCTACTTGGAACTAAAAATTTTTACATAAAATTACAATAACGAACATTTGGCTTTCACCACACTTCAGAACACAACAATGACAAATATACTTCTTATCATACTCTCTTGTATATCAGGGTGTCTACCAGATAGTAAAAGTAAAATTTAGTGACTTTTTGGTGACTTTTTCTTGAAAACTGTTCAAACAGAATTAATTAATACTGCATCACGGCCGACAATTGTCATTATGTTTCCTCCAACATAGAGCGCGAAGCATGTCCAATTTTAAAATCTGTAATCAATATATACCTAAATTTAAGTTGTTTTTATGACGATGACTATGATAATTAATATACAAACTAATTATTTATTTTACTTGCACAGTGCATGAGAAATACTAGTAATGTAAACATGCACGTTTGACAAATGATACGACAAGAATCAAACACACGAAAATAATTTTCGTGACTTATACCAAAATACATTTCAAATTAGTGACTATCGTGGGACTTTCGTGACCTTTTTCACAATTCGTGACTTTTTCGGGACTTTCTTGACTTTAGTGACCTAGTAGACACCCTGTATATGCACGAGCGAGCAGCACATAATCTGAGGTTACGAGAAACGTGTAGGTTTGGCGCGATAAAATCTAGCAGGCAATAGCCAATAAAAGAACAACTCCTCTTCTGATTGCCTGTTCTTAACTTTACCTTCATGTTAAGTTGAATTTGACTCAACTTCGACATTTATAAGTTACTGTTGCGTCGCTGATAATTCAATGTGAAAACACTGCAGCATGACCTATATCTCAACTCAGCTGTAACATAAAGGTAACGTAAGGCACTCCAGGTTAACTTCAACGTGAATCGCCCATTAGTGCTATAAAAATCTCGATGTACACTTCACAGACTTCTAATGTATTCTGAATGGATTAAGGCATGTTTTTTGTAGAAAACATACTTTACACAGTACACTTGAAAAAGATGTAAGCAGATGTTCATGGCATCAAATATTGAAACAGAAATGTTACACTTACTAACACATTAGATTTCCATACCTCCCAGAAAATATATTTTTGCAATTGTGATAGGTTGTTGATAATATGGAAATTACTATGTTTTGTGTAAGCAGTTTTAGAATGAGCAGAAACTTGCAAATAACTCACTATGCCGCAAATAACCAATACAGCTGCACTAGATGAACACTTGACCATGATACTGGAATATTGCTACTCCGTGTACAGCACCTATACAGTTTCAATGCAGCATTACAGTACAATGAATTGAAATGGAGGTAGTTTGGCCTCTTTGGGTATGATAAGAGAATAAATATGTCACAATATTTTGCTGCTGATTGCAAGTCATCAGAAGCAGCAGTGATAAAAGAAGTACAATAGATATTGTCAAAAGGGCTAAAAACTACGCATGTATAATATTCTATGACATAAAGATGCTGCTCAATTCCCTTTTAGCAATGGCAGCTCAAGAAAGAATTCCAGAGGTTGGCACAAAGTCATGGTTAGTGGTACGGAGGGGTCTGTATTAAGTGGCCTCTCTACCTGAACTTCAAAGGTGTTGCGAGTTATGACTATTCTTTTTGACAAAACTATTTAGCGTACATTATATTTGTACATGTACGAAAAGAACACAAACTTCAAAGTATGGTTTTAAACATTTGGCACGTTTATTACAAAACATAATTTTTGGACCCGATGGCCAAAAATGGCTTTTCCAAACTACTGTATGTGGAAAAATAACAGCAGGATTCGAAAAACTCAAAATTAGAAACAAGCGTTGGACTTTAACTATGCCACCCACAAATAAAGTAAAGTTGTCACCGCTTAAAGTCCCACTGGAAAAAGGATGATAGCAAAGCACTAGCTGCTAGCTGGGTAGCTTGCGCAGAGGGGCGATAATGCGTTACATACATACCTTACCCTATGCCAAATGTCAAGAGAGCACATGCTATTGATTCATGCACAACTTATAACCATAAGGTACAACTTATGTCTATTGTACATACATCCATAACTAAACAGAAAATATAAAATATCTCAAATTCTACCAAACATATGACTGACAAGCCTCGAAGAGTGGTGTTCCAGAAGGAAATTTTTGGTATACCAGATAGTTACTGTGAACATTCCCATCATGGATAAGGACTTACAGATAGCAGTATAAATTTACACAGATAATACGTGTGACTATACAGTGTGTTTCGATTCAACACAGAACTGGCAAGTGGGCTGCCTACCCACCCGCAACCGGCTTGAATTCTGCTCGCGGCGCGCTAGCGACGGAGCTACGTTCGATTTCACTGGTTGCCGCCTTCTTACGCAGCATTCTAAACGGTTTAACTCTTTCAACATATATTTACACAGACTTTGGAATATGTTTCAACGA
>PNEQ01004305.1:0-20865 GCA_003012365.1 Medauroidea extradentata
AAAAAAAAAAAAAAAAAAAAAAAAAAACTTTAAAAACTGCCAGTGGAACATTTGTCAAGCATGCGCCCGGTGAGTTAAACCTCCCGCCAGCACCCATCAACATGTGAGAACTGATGATAAACACCGCCGAGTCGTCTTTCGCCACTCCTCTAAGAATATTGAGAAAATTTCCATAAAAAATTTTGAGGAAGGAAAAAAAAAACTGAAGTAAAAGTTTGCGAGATAACGGTAAAATAATAAATAAATATGCTCAGCGGTGGCCATTACAACTTACAGGCAGTGCGCTCGTGAAACAAACTGGTTGCTGCTCACTAAAAATACTTTGCACTAGAGCGTTTCTTTAGCATCGGCGAAACATATTACACTAGACCCTTGATTTTACAAATACTGACGGTTCCATTTATGACATTCGTAAAATCGCTACCTTCGTAAAATCGATTGAGGCTAATTTTGCCCTCAACCCTATACCCAAATTTTAAAATTGCATTTTTTCCGCAAAGTATATCCAATGGAGTCCCGATTTCCGTAGCGTTTTGCGGGAAACAAAGACAAGTTATCATTAAAGTATAAATTTATGTCACAAGATTGAAGTCTTCCAATTAAAAGGGTACCACTGAACGGTAAATGTGACCGACCCATGTCCTGGAGAAAAAGAGAATACCGAGCACTGAGTGTCTTCTCACAAATATAATGTCTGACATTTGTATCGTTTCACACGAAAAATGGCAAATAATAACTGAAGTTTAAATTTATATCAATAGACAGACATCTTCCGATTAAATCACACATACGAACATACGATACAACCAACCCATGTCACAAAAGAAAATTAAACACAAAGCACAGATGCCTCTCTCGATCGTGTAGACTTGATGTTTGTAGCAGTGTATGGAAAAGTAAACCTAGAAGGTTTACAAGACTCTAGTCAAAAGAAACTAAAATTATAGTCGCACGCAACATTTTTTTTCGGAGGCCGCGAGGCGTACTATCCTCTGCAACACGAAAATAATGAATAAAAAACCAAGTGATGTTTGAAGACAACAGCTCAGGAATCTAAGACCATTTTCGGCGAAAACCTCTAAATAATTTGTCCAAAGCTAAATTTTGGCACAATTACAGAGTTGAGAATGCTTAATAACATACCAAAACTTTACCGCTCACAACCATGTGCGTCACATCGAAATCGTGCAACAAAGTCATAAGTGATACGTTAGTGCAGAGTTTTATTAAACTGCTGCCATGAGGCGTAACATTTACTGTACAATTAAAACGAATGCTTCAAAATAATCTAGAAATTCTGTTCTAAGTAAATATATAAAGAAATGCCTAAAAATGTTATGTTAACTATACATCGTAAAACAACAAAGTGAAGTAATGTATTTTTTATCACAGTTGTGGAAAATAGACGGTTATCAGCAAAATCAAACGTCTACGTAAAAAACACGCCAAGAATATATTTTGTTACCCATTCTTTCAGATTTATATTGGTATGTCAGTTTACAAGTTAGCATATTTTGTTGGATCACTAGAGCAGTCCGAATGTCGCAGTGTACCTGGTTCGGCGCAGCGGCCAGGTCAAGCAGCTACCACAGGATGGGTGCGTATACTGTACTACTTCCGGGAACTCCAAATGTCTAGGGTTGCAAACATGTCTACTTACGCACACAAACGTCGACTATTTAGTCTGTATCGATTCTTGTCAGTTTTATGAGAGGTTGCTGCATTTTCGGTAGCTGGTGTTCCTGTAAACCCTAATTCCTCCGAGAAAATCATAAAAACTTCTCCGCAATACTTTGAAGAGTGTTTTCTTCTTACAATATGTCATTTACAAAAAAGAGAGAACATATCGTTACATTAAGCTGTGTAAAATAAATAAGCTATTTTCTTTGAATTTAGGAATTGGGCTACTTCATACAGTGCTTGTGAATATGTCGGTTAAGTCGCAGGTTACTCGTGAAGGATTATGCTCAATGGTGAAAAAATTGTGAAACGTACATGTGAGTGAAAAAACAATGGAAAAAGAGATTATTTTTATAGGAAATAAACCTGTTGCACTGAATGAAGACTGTTGGGCTACAAAGTAACATACTTTTGTACGTTTACGATAAACTTGTTGGGAAGATGTTTCCAATAAAAAAAATCTTTTAATTTACAAAAATTATTGTGAACTTTACAGAATATGTTTCAAAATACAAATATGTATGCATACTTATTAAGTAATGAGTGTCCATTTGCAAATAAATTGTTGTACATTTAACGAAATTTGGTTGAAATTAACATTAAAAAAATTTTTAGAAACTAGTTCCATAATTTTTTTTGTAAAAATACATAATATTTTATAAAATATGACAGGCTTGAATGTTTTTTTGACATCAAACACTCTGCTTATAAAGATATGTCCCACTGGTCTTCACAGGCATTCGGAAAATTTAGACTATTTTATTGACCTGCGACATTCTTGTTTTAGTACCTAGACTGATGTTATGACATAATTTTACAAACCCTTTTTGGTAAAATACAAATTTTTTACTATGTATTTAAATAAATACAAAGGCTATCACATGTCACGTTGCTTTAAAGAATATGAAGAAGTCTGGGTGTTAATCTTTGTTTGATGATAGGCTTTATTTCTGAATCTGAATGCCTTATACTGTGGTCAGCCAACGGAAATAATCAATACGGAGAGTAACCAAGTGCACAGAACGGAGCATGTGCACGTGAGGCAAACGTCTTTTCATGAAAATTTCTGGTCTCTACGAATGCAGAAGACGGGCAATAGGCCATCTATATCAGGTTACAGATCTCAGTGTAGCAGAAGCTAGGTATCACAATTTTTTTCAGTAAACTTTTCGCGAAAGGTCTTAATTTATGCCTAAATAAAAGTTTCAGTGCTGGCCGTCCTATCAACACAAACAAAAATAAAAGTTTTACCAAGCTTTGTCAATTTTACTAAGAAAGCTATGAACATCGATTTTCATTGGCAGAACTGTGCAGTTTCAGGGTCAGTTCTGGAGGAGACATCCTCGAGAAGTTAAATAGAAATGAATGGATAAATTGAGAATAGCATGCCAATAACAGCAGTTGGAGGTAAAAGTAAGAATTTAAAAACAAAACAGGACAGTTACATTTCAGTGCTCAGAGAAAAAAAAAAACAGAGAAAAATATTTGGTGCATTCAGCCATGTACTTGTTTGTATACGGCGAAACAAACGTGTGAAATTTGAATCAACCGAATATTTGCTTGCCTCTAAGATTTAGCTCTCTCTCTCTCTCTCTCTCTCTCTATTTCTCTATCTCTCTCTCCCCCTCCCTCCCTCCCTCCCTCTCTCTCTCTCTCTCTCTCAAAAAAAAAGTGTTTGATCAGATTAAATTTACAGTTTGTTAGAACAACAAAACCATTATTTGGCACTAGGGATGTGCAGAAACAAAATTTTTGGATCTGGAAAATTTCCATTACAGATTCTGTGAGGAAACTTCATAGTCAAAGTTACAAAATTTATATTGAATTGTCACATATTGATAAAAAAAAAAAAAAAAAACTGCAAAAATTAGCAAGGCACTAACATGGAAGCGTTCAACATTTATTCTAATAATTTCTGCAAGACTATATTTTGATTTGTGACACTAGTGGGCTTACTACCCCAACCTCATACTAAACCATAACATAATAGTGAACACACTGGGAGTATCAAGGGCCAGGGGAAGGCAGGATTATCAGCTACGTGACCCGAAGGTCAGAAAGTGACAACAGTTGAAATCAAAACTGCTGTATATTTTAAGATCTCAAGGATACAATAGATACAATACATTCTTACGCAACAATCGTTGCCGTCACTGATCAAGAGAAAAGCGTACAAGTTGAATCTGGCGGGACGGACAAGGAATATTAGAACCATGGGCGGTAACAAACCGAAAAAGCAGACAGGCGCGGCTCGGTCTAAACGAGTCCACAAAATGGCGTCCAGCCTGGAAGGATGGACCACATGGCACAAATTTATAGGTCCAAAAACGTTTTAAATAAAACCAAGAATAACATACTTGAAAGAAACTCATTTGCAAATATTCACCACTTCTTTGTTTTCATGCAAGAAAACAAGTTCTTCAAAATGTTCAACATTAAAGTTTTCCCATTTTGTGGTAACAATGTTCCCAGCTGTTGAGAACATTCTCTCACTTGATGCTTCAGATGCTGGGATACCAAGATAGCACTGTGCCAATTTGCTCAAAGATGGAAAATGTGCATCTTTCTCTTTCCACCACTGCAGTGGATCCTGACTTCTAGGGACGCATGGCATATTAAGGTAGTCAGACACTTGTGATGATTTGCTTGTTGAACTGGAAGCAGCAACCAATTGGTCAAAGGCTTGCCACAAGTTGCTGCTCTTGGTATCCCCAGAAGATAGATCACCTGAAGTTGATGTTGTCGCACGTGGGCTTGTTTCACCCACCGCTGCGCTAGAAGTGCTGGGTTGCAAGTGTGTATCTCTAGAAGGTCTTGAAGGCAGAGAGCATGAGAGATTGGTGTGGTCCTTCTAGAGTGGTTTGAAACAGAGATATCCTCAATCCAGCGAGTGACTACTGGATGAGCCAACAAGGAAAACTCTATAACTCACTAGCGCAGGGCATCATCTTTATATAAATAGAGGGTAAGACAGATATCACTCGCCTTGTTGGATATCAGGAGGTTGGTACACAAGGTGATCTCATGAAAGGAGAAAGGCAAGTAATGCAGTTTCATTGGGTATTTATATTCATTAACACAAGTTACAGTACTTGTCACAGCATGATGAATATAACACTTTCTTTGGTACAAGATCTACAATCAGGGTTTGAGTCAATCAAAATTTGATGACATACATTCTTACACTGGAGTATCAATATGAGATAGACAACAAGGGTACAAACTAAATATATGATATACTGTATTGACAATATAAATTACCACAGGGCATACTCTGATGAATACAATTGTACATGGCACTCCGGGCCGTTCAGATACTGGGCAAAACTAAGGCCTAATCGTGGCCGAAAATGTGGCCGATCATCTCTTTGATCCCGAGAGGTTAACAATATTCAATAGCCTCTTTACATTAGGGCGCTACGGCCATCTGTGATGCCTCACTAATAACAAATACTGGATTACTTGTAATTATACTGCGATCTCTCTGATCCCGGGGAAAGTTTACTACATTCCGTAACTTTCAATAGAATTTACAAGACTGGGGAGTGCATGATAACACTGGTACTAGGCATTGTGGCTTGAAGAGCACACAGGTGAGATTGCCATGCTAAGAAGGTTAAGTCTCAATTCAAACATGAATGCGTAGGTTAGGCTTACTTGCAGAGTCGTCCTGGCTAGAATGAGGGTTTGAGGTGAAGGTGGGGTTGGGAGAGCAGACTTTGGCTTCCTTACCAGGCAGCAACCCACTATAAGGAGAGGTGGTCGGGGCTTCGACTTCCTTACCAGGCAGCAACCCATGGTAGGTATATAGGTAGCTAGGCTAATAAGGTTGGGGATAGCAGGCTTCAGCTTCCGTACCAGGCAGCAACCCACAGTAGGTATATAGGTAGTTAGGCAGATAAGGTTGGGGATAGCAGGCTTCGGCTTCCTTACCAGGCAGCAACCCACTGTAGGTATATAGGTAAATGGTTTGGAGGGAGCAGGCTTCGACTTCCTTACCAGGCAGCAACCCACTGTAAGGTAGGGATGGGGAGTGCCAGGATGACCCGGCCCGAAGGCCGAGCACCTGACGACTGACTAGCTGGCGCACAGCGCCCTCCTTATATACTCCTGAGGGGGGCTGAAAGTACCGTTATCAAAATGGCCACTGGGCCGCTCGAGCTATCTGCATCTACAGGTGCGCCACACTCGCACAAAAGAAATACTCTCGTGGCACAAAATTACTCTCTTACACAAATAAACTTCCCTACTTGAATTATAAATGCCGGTATTGCCGTTAATTAACACACAAGAACATTTAAATAATCATAAAACACATTTTAAGCAATAACAAACAAGTACAATTTTTATTTACGTGCGTATTTCCCGCGATCGCCGCTTTAGTGCACTTTACAGAGTCTATGCACGGGATTGGCACTACTGATAGGCGCTCGGCCGTATTTTGTAAACAAACACTGGTACAGGTTAACAAATGTTGTGAAAGCAGTTATACATGAAAAATACACATTGGATAATCACTTGGACGTAAGTAAATACTGTTTTACGAATAAAACTTCGTCTTCATAACCTTACATGCTAACGTATTATCCTTACGTAAAAATAAACGGGGATCTGCAAATGTGCGGGCGACTACTACTGCCCTTAGGCCAAAAAGGTAAAGTGTTAAAAATCAGGGGCGAGCGTTAACGTAATTTACAAGTGGACGTGACGGCGTCACGTCAATGTGATATAAGGTTTTGGGGAAATTTCTTGCACTAGTTTCCTGAGTTGCTCAGTTGTCACAGCCATATCATCGGAGGGCAGAACAACTGCCTTAAACCGGGGGTCCAAGAGCATAGCTGTAAAGTAAGGTTCTTTCTAGGGCTGTGCGGGATCCCGAATCCCGGGAAAAACTTCGGGAAAAAAAAAATTTTTTCCCTTCGGGCGGGAAAAAAGTTTTCCCGACTTTTTTCAAGATTTTTTTGGTGATGGAATATTAATACTTTTATACGTATTTAAACACAACCATTCCTTGATACGGAAACATAACGCCCCCTTTTCACTGCATAAATGTAAATGGGAAAGGTGTATTGAACTTTTATGAAGGAAAACAGACGTGTTCACAAAAATATTTTAGCTATGTCATACATAACCTCATAACACTAACGTAAATTTGCAGGATGAAATTTGCACAGCACAGATTCTTCAGGCACTTCAAAACATCAAATTAATACTTTTAAAGTAATTTTAAATCATTTGAATACCATTTCTATAGCGTTATTCGACCGAGTTGATACGTTGTGAAGTGCGAACACGGTCGTAGGTTGCGTCGCGAAACGGAGTAATCTTCATGGTGTAATCCAAGAGCAAGGTGTAAAATGTGGGCAAAAACATTTGTGAACACAACTGGAATAAAAAATTCACTACGCAACTTAACAGTTGCCGAACCAATCTGACTATTTAATGCACAATTTTTTGTAACAAAATTTTTCAAAGTTTGTTGTTAACAATTCAGTTAATGATGCGACTGCCATTTTCTACACTTCTGCATTGCTGCTGAAGCATGCTAGCGGCGAGGAAATGTATGCATGAAGCATTACAAGGGTTACCTAAAATTTGTGAATTTAACAATAGCATTGATTTTTTTTAAGTAAAAATTAGTAATATTGTTATATTTAGTGACACCGTAGGTTTTAGTGAATTCTAAAACATTGGAATATTAATACCAGTACTAATATTTATTGTTATGTTGGTGACATTGATTGTGCTTGTTGTTTGTTATTGTCAGCAAGCTGTTACCGTTTTCGTTTGAGGGACTTCTGTTACAGTTTAATTTATCAATGCTGAAATTAATGAACTTACAGTTGTATTAACACAATCTTTTTTTTTTTATAATGGAAAGCGCCAACGAAATATCGCACAAGTCAAAAGTTGGTGTTTGGAAATATTATGTAAAAAAGCCTAACCAAACAGCCAAGTGTGTTTCATGCCAGAAGGTGATAAAAACAAATTACGGAAGATTTGAAATTTAAAGTGTGCAGTTATAATATACTGTATTAACAATTAATTATTGTCGAACATCATGAAAAATTTCAGTTTTATCTCTTATTTTAGGCTTTTCATACTGTGCTTCAATTTTTTATAGTGTATAATTTGATTTTTAAGAAAAAAAAAAAAGGGATACTAGGAATCATAATACAAACAGGTAAGCATGACATAATTTTTTTAAATATTTTTCCCGATTCAGTCCCGATTCCCGCGGGAAATATGGTTTTCCCGCCCAAAAATTTCCCGAGGGCAAAAATCCATTCCAGCACACCCCTAGTTCTTTCCTTTGGTATTGTGGAAAACGGGCTTTTATAGCTTTGAGAAGTCCATTACAAAATGTAACACCAGACCCATATTCACCACGGTGATCCTCACAGTATTTCGCTAGTAAAGCTGTCATTGAAAAAATAAGTGGCATTACCATTTATGCTGTAGGTATCTGGTCTCCACAAAGTTCTGCAGTTGCTTCATGGAGTGGTTGAAGTATTTCCATATAGCTCTGTACTAAACGCCATTCACGTGTAGTTAAGTTGTCTATATACATTGAGGCCAGATGCTGCGATAGTGGTACATTGTTTTCAATAGTCTCTCTAACATTAAATACTCTGAGTTCCAGCGAGTGACACAATCCCGAATTAGCTCCAGAGCTTCATGTTGCAATTCCTCTTGGATCTTGTGCAGTTGAGCATTCACAGTTGCCCTATGTTTGTATCTGCCAACAATTGCTCGTACCTTTTTTAACATGGAAACCATGCCACCTGTTTGCTCCCTCGCATCTCCCAGAGCCAGTTGCAATGTATGCGCAAAGCACTGTAAATGAACAATGTTTAATTTGCTGAGAGTCACACCTAATTTTATGTTCCTTGCATTATCAGTGACAATGAATAAAGGTACATTTGATTCTTGCAGTACAAGGAGCCCCCACTCTTCAAAACTTGGCACAACTTTTCACCAATTGCAATTCCTGTATGAACATCTAGAAAACCATAGCACCCTAGACAAAACCTCTTTAACATGAACTTGTTAACCAAATGACAAGTTAATGCAATATAAGCATCATTGCTGCGAGAGCTCCACAGGTCACATGAGAATGACATAGAGGCAACTTCTGCATTGGCTATGGCTTCAGAAATTGTTTCAGAAAGTGTGATTTTAACTTTGTTGTACAAATTAGGAATTACCTTCCTTGCGAATGTCGTATGTGATGGAACTTTGTACAGAGGTTGTACTGAATGCATAACTTTCCGGAACGTTTCATTTTCTACAGCAGAATACGGCACCATTGCATCAGCTATCCACACGCCTAATCTGTTGGTGGTTTCCATTGCTTTGGGATGACTGTGTGGCCATGTGAAAGTATCAAAAATAGTCATTTGCTTGGAGTGGGACCCACCTTGCTTACATTTTTCTTGTTTTCGTAAAGCATTTTGGTATTCTTCATTGAGGAAGGGTAAATGCCTTATTAATCCTGAAGTGCTTCCATATGAAGCCTTTAGCATTTTTCCGCACCTGCAACACTTAGCATAGTTTTATCTGATGTTTTAGTGTAACACTTCCACACTGTAATTTTCTCCAAACTGGTGGATGTCGCGGGCTCATTAATGGTGAAACAAAATTAAAACATACAAAGACAAATGTGTTAGAACTTTGAAAACGAAAACTCCTTCCAGTACTGTTTTGCATCACAATAATTATGAAAGTATCCGCGCAACTATATCACGTAGGGTATTGGTGGGCACAGACGACGAAGTGAACTGATAGCGTGAGAAATAGGCGCAACAAAGTATGGTTATTTTAACAAGATGCTTCCGTACAAATAACTGGAATATTTAAAAAAAACAATACAGATGTGTCAAGATTTCACACTTGAAAACGTGTTATTCTCTCACAAAAACAAACTCCTATAATATCGACGACGTTGTTTTGTCTCCACAGGAACAGCAGCACCAACAATGTTGAGCCAATCTAATTGCTTAAGCGTTGTTCGTTTGGACCAACCACAAGTGAGCTGGTCGATGGCTGTTCCGTGTTGTCGCCGCGCCCTAGCAATGCCAATCAGATCAGCCATTTTTGTTTACCTTACAACATATTATGCAGCATGCATGCTTTGAGTGTAAATAATATTAAAGGCTAACAAATAAATAACTTATGAAGTATTGAATATTGCGCCTAATAACTACAGGCCTAACATCTTTTTGGACAGTTTGCTAAAAAAATAGCAGATATATTTACTAAGGTATGCAGTGTAATATTATTTCTTTGCATTCCATGTTTTTTTTATCGTGTGTTTATAGTGTGCCGTGAGCTATGTTTTAGCACAAATAAACTGTTGCGTGCTAATGGCAAAATATTTATACTGATAGATTCCTGCTTTTCATTCATTTAACCATTAATTTTGTATGTTTAATTTTTTTTTGCCAAATTTACTTTCTCGGGAAAACACCTTTCTTGCCCGAAATTCCTAGTAGCCTTTTTCCCGGGTATTTTCCCAAAGGTCAGGATCCCGCACATCCCTATCTAGCACATTTAATATATTGCTAAAGCAACAAAGATTTAGTTGGATCAAATACATACTTGTTGTTACTCCAAAATCCTCGTACTTACACCATAAAAAGCTGGTACTTTAAACGAAAACCTGGTACATGGTTAAAAAAAATCGCAATTTCTTACAGGCGTGAAAAAAATATGATGTTCTAAAACATGTCTTAAGTGTTTTAAGAGAAAAAATATATCGAAAATGTTTAAAGAATACTATTAGTTAACAGAAAATCAGAAATTCACATCCACCACAGATGTTAGCTAAATACACTGATTGTTACCAACAATTGATAGGTGTCTATGGAGTGAAGAAAAATAAATAAATAAAATAATGCAATTATGTGTTCCCAATACCCAATTTGCAACAGTTTGCAATAAACTACAATAACCATATTCGCAGATTCATGCTCATGATTCAGAAGTTGTGTCGTGCCAAAAAACTTTTTTTTTTATGTAGAAAGGTTTTGCTTAAAATATTGTTGAATAATGCATTTTAATACAATTAAATGCAAAATTCTGAAATCCAGTAATTTTGCGTACCAGGACGAAAGTATCCTGGTACATGGTACAGCACTCTGAAAACTGGTGGTATGTGTACAAGGATCCTGGTACGTCTAACACCCCTGGATTTCGCTTAGTTATAAAGAAATCAGGGGTAGACAAGCCGTGTAACATACATAGTAATGCTCACAGGCCGAACGTTGCTCTCCGACATACGCTATCACATTTTTCAACAATTTTAACTTTTTTTTTAAAATCGCCTGCGATTTTTTGACGGTTCCCCAGAGCATATACGTAAAATTGTTACCTTCATAAAATCCAGGGTACGTAAAATTGGGGGTCTAGTGTATTTACATTAGTTAATTCATTATAAAAAGTCTGCACAAATAATATAATAACGTATTTCTTTTTATAGATACGCTGGTTTTATCACGGGACATGAAAGAAAATAATCACGTTGGACACCACTGCATTCTATCAGTAAAAGAAATAATCTGTAAAGCACGCTGCACAGTAGCACATTTGACGAAGACGTGAAGCACTATCCGTGATAGGTACCCATGTTGTCCGCTGCCGCACTGTGTTGTCTGGGTATCTAGATGCTCGTTCACTTGCCAGCCGCCAGGATGAGGATCTAGGTGCGCGTTTGTTTATGTAACAAAGCGTTGCTCGCTTGGCCGTGCGTGCTCAGCTCAAAGCCAAAGTTTTCAACAAATTTTAACTTTTTTTTTTTGTTTCTCGACGGATGGTTTAACACTATCTACGGATAAAAATGAATATACTGCGGCCATTAAACGTAATTTTAAATAACTTACACTTTAATTTTATCGAAGTTACTTAGTTATTTCATACATTTTAGTTCCTAAAATTTTTTTGTTAAATCGCTGTTTTCATTATTCCCGAATTCGTTAAACCGGGGCTTTACTGTATGTATGTGTGTGTGTATATATGTATATACAGGCAAACCCCGATTCTACGGACACTCAAGGAACCCCAAAATTTGTCCGTACGACCGAGTTGTCCGTACGAACAGATTGGACCAAATTTTGGCTTGACAGCACCCCCCCCCCCCCCCCCCCCCCCCCCCCCCCCCCCACCCTTTCAAGCATTGGCCCGGACGTGAGGGAATCAGTAAGAGGTCTCTGAGGACATGATCACGTTTTCAAGAGACATATCCAAAAGTAGGTGTTCTTATTATCTTAGTACTCGAAAAATTCTGAGTAAATTAATACTCTATTTGTGCATAAACAATAAACGCGTAAATACAACGACGAATAACAAGAACGCAACATCACCATTAACTTTACGTGCAGCGGGCAATATTTGCCGTGTTTACTTATACCACTGGCAAATAAGACGTTTAACAGTGTTTCAGGTTGATAAAGAATAATCATTTTGATAGGATGCTGCAATATAAACAAAATAATACCAGAAATTTACGTCAATAACTTCTAAACGTAAATGAATATTAAAACAAGGCATGTTAGTTTCTCTTTACGGGGCTGAAGTAGTATTCACGTCTTTTTTATATATTAAGTTAATGTTTGTATAGTGCGATAAGATAATATATTCTGACTTAAATTATACTTAGTTTCTTCAAAAAAGAATACAAAGTCAGTTAAAATGAATGAAAACAAGTAGCACAACGTCTCTTTTAACATTACGATACAACATACATTTACACGTTTCTTGTGAGAAAATAAAGTATTTTATCTTACTTCCTGTGATAAAACATAGATTAGTGAAATTTACCAATGCAATTATGAGCAAAATAATGTCCGTAAAACACGAACAAGAAAAATTAACTGTAAATGACTATAAAAATATACGGCCTCAGCGTAGCATGCAGGCCTAACTTCAAAATAGTATGTATAAACGGCTCATGAATATATTTAGCATGTTACAAAATTATACGTAACCAATATATTTTGACGTGTACACTTTCCACTTCGAAAGTGTAATCAAAATCCAAATTGCAGTCCGTGAATAACAGCAAAAATTGAAAACGTACACATAAAGTAATTCCTCACAATGAATAGTGCCATTGCCACTCGCGAAGGCGAGAGGGAGAAGAGAAGGAAAATGACGGAGCTACTTTTTTTTTTCTTGTGACGCCCACCCAGTGCCAACATTGGCTGGCAGCGGCAGCGATGGGCGGGGCATGAGCTTTGATGAGCAGCACAGACGTCGCCAGACAGAGAGAGAGAGAGAAAAAAAGAGGTAGAGCGAGCGAGAGAGAAGCGGGCGCCGCTCTGAGAAACAGCTGGCGGCAGGTTAGTAAGTAACCCATCTCACGCTCTAGGGCTTACCTGTACAACAGTGTTTCTTAATGAATTTTTGCAGTTTTTCTGCCGTTTTCATCGTGAAACACATTATTTAACAGCCGAGCTCTTACACATATTGCTTATACATATTGCGACTTATAACGTTTTAATAGATCTCTGCAACTGATTTTCAGTTGCTAATTTTTTTTTTTCCGCGAAAATCAGTACGTACGAGCGAAGCTACCGTACGAACTGAGTGCCGTACGAGCGGGGTTTTACTTATATATATATACATATATATATATTTATTTATTTATTTATTATTTATTTATTTTTCATTCAGACTTGTTCCAATCTTTCAATACGAATTTTGGTAAAAAGATCTGAAATATGTACGTATAAAGTTTGCCTAAACCCCGACAGAATATGCCTGGACGTCACATGTGTTGCCTTATCTCGTTGCGACCTTTCTGCGTAGGCATATCACATAATTTATTCAAAAATTTGTCTGTAAAACTGTAGAAATCTGTCCATGCAAGCTTGGCATGAATTGAAAATTAATGCTTACTATTCCTATTTTTAAAAGTTAGATTTTAATTTGAAAATTTTTTATCTATTCTAAAATATTTGTGATTTTTAAGGACAATAATTACACATGTCTCTAGGTCAGGAAAGCTATCAAAGTATAGAGACCCATTACAGTCAACTCTCGATGGACGACTTGAAAAGAGGCAGAGCCTAGTAGTTACGGCGAGACTCGCCAGAGGAGCTACTAGTAACTGTGGGAAACACGAACGTAAAAAAAAGTGTTTTGAAATGGATGAAGCAGCATATTGAAAGAGTTAACATGGAAGGAATCATTGAATTACTCTAAAACTTTCGACATGAGTAGTGGTTTTAGTTTTGTAGGGAATTTGAGAAGTTGCAGGTTTTCCAAAGAAGGCTACTGTTTGTTTGTGTCATCGTATTACAAAGGTATGTGGACAACCAGAAGTGATAGCGCTGTTTTTTTTTTTTGAAGACGTATTGTTACCCACGACAAAAGAAAAATTAGTGCGACAGAACAGTGTATTTTTCTAGTGAAGAAATTGATAACAAGTTTCACGTTACACGCACATATTATGCGTGTAAAGCAGGGTAGATATTTTGCACCTTACGCCAGCATTAAATACGAACCGCTCATTGAAAAACGTAACATGCACGGTGCTTTTGAGGTTAGGCCTATATCAGGAAATATTGTCGCATATAAAATAAGTTGGTCATGCTCTTACTGCTCATATTCACGTTTAAGTGTGAAATTATAATGGTTAAATTCGTAAGGCATATAACACAATCAAACAAAAAATGTGGAGTGTAAATAGCAAATAAATATAGCATAGGTTAACACCGTGTCCGACATGGCGATTAGCTAGTTTCTTAGTTTTGTGGCAATTTATCGTTAAATTTAGACGGCCCTGTTTGTCAGTATCATTTACATACAAATCGATAATATATGTCATCCTTTTTAGGTGCAAAGTTGGGTAGCGTAATAGTTTTGTCTACAAAATCTGCCAATTCGGACACTAAATAAGTAAAACAGTTGAGAAGTTTACAGGTGGAAGGCTTCACTTGGTATGGTAAAATTGCTTACAATAAAATTCACAAGAAAGTATAAAATAAAATACATTATTTTCATTTTCGACGTGCAAATTGATTCTTGGCAACAATATAATTAATTTCAAAATGCATTCATGGCCAAATGTCAGTACAGCAACGCTGAAAACCATACGTATAACGTGTACGTGTAGGGAATATTTAGTTACCCGCCATAAGCTTCAACAATGTACAAATGTATGAACGGTATTTTTTATGAACAATAAATTCACTTTACAGTAGTTTAAAGAGAAGTTGTAGCATAGGTCTTTTATTTTTGACATCTCTTATTTTGTGGAAAATAAATTACAGTAAAACCTCTTTATAGCGACCCATTTTATAACGACCACCTGTCTATAACGACCTGTTTTTGGGAAACCGTGATTTTTTTAGTTTTTTTATTTCAAATTTCACGGAAATCGGCAAAAAATAGGTTTTTGTGTGCCGCGTTGCATTTCTAGTGGCGAGAACTGTACTCCACTCCACGCGGCAAGCCTGCCGGTATCCTTTATCTTCCTTTCCCCTCACGTGAATACCTGGCACGCTCCGCATTCTCCACCTTTGCTCTCGTGCCAGTGTTCTCTCGCTTGCTGTTAGATAGGCTACACTCTCTGTTTGCTCTATTATAACGACTTTACTGTGCGAATTTTGGATTTCTCTTGGTTTTTATGATTTATGACGACTTATTACGCTTTCATTTTCACTACAGTAAAACCTCTTTATAACGACTCCTCGCGGTTCCTGAGATTAGGGTCGTTATAGAGAGGTGGTCGTTATAAGATTTCGGACCCATTTGGAACCTCTTCATGTCAAAATAGGCCGTTTTTGCATTAAGTCCATGTTCGGTCATCTTAAGCAATAATAAATCGTACATTTAAACTTAGCTATAAACGAAATTTATGACCAGGCGTCGTTTAGAGAAAAGGCGATAGTGTATTCTATTCTCGGGGCTTTTCTTTTACGCCGTGAACACTTAAAAATCACGCGCTTTGAGGTTACGTGCCATGTCGCTGCTTGCTTGTTACCGGCCGGCCGGGAGAATAGACTTCGATGGGGGGGAAGAGAAGTTAGTGCCAGAGATGGCTGCGCGCGCATGCACCGATCAATACCACAGCCACAGCAGCTGTCCTAGTCTGCACGTCAGCCTGCTCTGCTTTGAGACCGACTGAAAGATAATCGCAGGCGTGCACTGTGACATTACGTTATCGCTCAGTTAAAATATTAAAGTTACATGTCAATGTGTAAAATATTTTGTGCAGGACAAAGAAAATGTAACGAAATGGCCCCCACTCTACTAAAAGTGTACTGTTAGTTAACAGCATAGTCGTAGCGGTTGTACGAGCAAACGTTTAAATTTATTAAAGAGTACACAAGGAAAAACAAATCACGAAAAAACTACGAGTAAACTAGTAAAAAACTTACCAGATATAATATCCAACAAACGTTATAAATTAGGCAGATCATTTGTTTACTATTATCACTGCATTGACGGGACACTAAACAAACACAATAAAATAAAAGTCTTGACACATTAAAGGGCCAAACAACTGTTTCCTATTTTATTTTTAAAAAAGTCCACATCGTACGCCTTAGTTTTTTTACATTTACATTGCGTCTTTCCTTCTGCATTGCATTTACGATCTCGTCCCTCAATTTTAAGATCGTAAACAATGTTGATTTCGGGATGCCGAACTCCCGCGCAATCTCTGACTTCGGCTTCTGGGTCGATTCCACTTCCTTGATTATTTCATACTTCTTCAGAAGCGACAAGCCGACCCGCTTTCCACTCATTATGGAAATATCGAATTTTATTTTTAAAAAAGTCCACATCGTACGCCTTAGTTTTTTTACGTTTACATTGCGTCCTTCCTTCTGCATTGCATTTACGATCTCGTCCCTCAATTTTAAGATCGTAAACAATGTTGATTTCGGGATGCCGAACTCCCGCGCAATCTTTGACTTCGGCTTCTGGGTCGATTCCACTTCCTTGATTATTTCATACTTCTTCAGAAGCGACAAGCCGACTCGCTTTCCACTCATTATGGAAATATCGAAAGCCCGTATGAAGTTTTAAAAAATGTACGGGTCGTCAAAAATCGTTTACAGATTTAAGCCTAATAATCGTAACCAAATCGAAAGCCAAAAATACTGCGTTGGTCATCAATAATCGTACCCAAATGGAAAGCCAAAATAACTGCGAGGGTCGTCAATAATCGTGTTGAAATCAAAGCTTAATAAGTCGTCATAAGTCGTAAAACACCAAGAGATATCCAAAAGTCGCGCAATAAAGTCGTTACAATAGAGCAAACAGAGAGACAAGCCACCCCACCCATCCTGGCATTCCACCACCCTCTCTGCCTTCACACTCTTAACCAGTGTGAATGTTTCCTTTCTTCCCCCCTCCTTCCTTGACCCCTTCATCACAGGGTCCCTCGTGCTGTTTCACCGCTGGCTCGGCTCATCCTCCCGTGTTTTTTACATACTAGCAAGGCACTAAAAATTTTTTTCCCTGTAACTTGTTGCAAAAATCGTGGTGCGCACTATACACGAGTATATATGGTATATACATACAAAACGGTAAATACAAACATCTCTAAACCTTTAGTTTTACGTTATACGGCAACACGACTCACAATACTGGATTTAGGTGGCCACTTGGGCAAAAATAAGGTAGGCCTAACTCTTACATGTTACTAATATTACGGGGCCGAACGTAAAATATATCTAATCACCTTGCAGGGTGTGTCAGACTTTGTTGTTAACTAATTAATAGTAGAGTAGAGTGGTGGCCATGTCGCTACATTTTCTTTGTCCTGAACAAAATATTTTACACATCGACATGTAACTTTAATATTTTAACTGAGTGATAACGTTACGTCACAGTGCATGCCCGCGATTATCTTTCAGTGGGTCTCAAGGCAGAGCAGGATGACGCGCTGAAGAGGACAGCTGGAATTGATCGGTGCATGTGCACAACCACCTCCGGCACTCACCTCCCCACCCGCCACATCAAGGTCTATCCTGCCGGCCAGCTGAGCGGCTGGCCAATAACAAGCAAGCAGCGACACAGCATGTAACCTCACAGCGCGTGACTTTCTAAGCGTTCACGGCGTAAAAGAAAAGCCTCGAGAGTTAGAATACACTATCGCCTTTTCTCTAAAAGACGCCTGGTCATAAATTTTGTTTATAGCTAAGTTTAAACGTAAGATTTATTATTGCATAAGATGACTAAACATGGACTTAACGCGTAAACGGCCTATTTTGACATATAGAGGTTCCAAATGGGTCCAAAATCTTATAACAACCACCTCTCTGACCCTAATTTCGGGAACCGTGAGGGGTCATTACAAAGAGGTTTTACTGTATATACTAAATGTTATAATTCTGTATATTTTTGACAGTTAAAGTATTTGCTTTAGTGTTGGTACTTACAGTCTCTGGAAAACATTTTTCATGTCAAGTACAGTAGGCTAACAACAGTTACGAGTATGTAACATTATTCCACGTGTCATATTTTACAGTACAAGAAATTAATGTAAACTGTAGGCCTATTTGTCACAGACAGGCCAAGTATGCATCAGGTATAATAGTTAACAGCTTAAGTACGCCTACATTGATTTGATTTGAAGAGAAAATTAATGTTAAGTGTAAAATGTGCTTGCAATTGTTTATGGTCTACATGTATGACGAGTATCACATAAGAAAGTTAGCTACTGTGAAGTGTTCAGCCACTTCCCCATCTTGTTTAAATATTTATAAAGTGTTTTTATTTTCTTATTTAAATTTATATGTAAATCTTTCTTAACAGGCTATATGCCATTTTCAGGGTGAGTTTGTCAGGTGTCCGGTGTGATGCAACAGAATTCAATAACCTAGTAATTGGGGACATGTTAACTTAAATTCATTTTTTCAAAATTTAAATATAAAATAGTCAAGGAATTTTAAAGTAGTCATTTGATTATTTTCCTGGCTTGTTTGGTTTCAAATTGACCACAGTAACATTTTAATTATTTTTGTTGATATAACTTTTTTTTTTATTTTGACTAATTTTTGAGTTTTGGCAATTTTAGCATATTATTAAAGTTTCTCTGGTGAAGTGAGTAACTTTTGGTGTTGCAAGCTTCTCCAGGCTGTAGGATTTCTGGCGCCGACATTGTGGTTGATCGCTTGCTTCATGGAATTTTCTCCATGACGTAAGTTATTGACGCACGTAGGTCAGCCATCACAGGGGGTTGCTTAGGGTATTGCGCCGCGAAAGTAGTTCCACTGTTGCACACCTATTGTCCCCAATTATTATATTTGTGTGGATAAATCATTTTATTTCGATGTAAAAACTATAAATTCAGATCTTGGAATGCTTTGTTTCATGTTGTACGGGTAATTTTGCTGGTTTTGTTAAATTTTGGTTACTGTTGTATCACTCCGCCGTGGTGCGCTATTAGTTACCATGTCCGTCGAGGGTTTATCGTCGGGTAGTGATGGCGGAGTGGGGGAGACGTCTGCAGGTCGCGAGGGTGCAGCGGGACTGGCCCTGGGAGCGCTGGAGAGGCTGCAGTAGGCTTCTTTAGTGCCTCTGGAGTTGTTGTTGTTGTTGTTGTTTTTTTTTTTTTTTTTTTTTTTAAAACCTTTAAAACCTTATATGAAGGTGGCGGTAGATACTGTGGGATGGCATAGCATATAAATTGCTAAAGTTTCAGGCAACGGACGGGTGTTTCGTAATTATTTCGTTTGTTCGGGCATGGTAACGCCGGAAATCTGACCATTGGTTTGTGTTTTGGTACCAAAGAGTCGAGTCATCACTAAATAAGCAGAAATTGTAAAACAAAAAATTGAAAATAAACGAACAGTTGCCTTATTTTGTGGTTTTAATTTGTAAAATCACCATAATAGTTTCCGCCCCCATTTATTTTAACAAACTGAGCTATCCGGAGCGCGCAAACCACATAACCTCAACGCCCACTACCGTCACAACAACAGTGACAACAAACAACAGCAGACGCAAGCCGCGTCACACTACACACGTAGGCTTCTAACAACTGTCGAGGAGCTTGCATTTAAAGTCAAAGGTAAGTGTTCGAGAAGTGAATTATATTCAATATAACGTTTTCCTAAATCTGAACTAAGAATGGTTAACTTTAAGAAAGTCCTCGTGTATTAATTAATTGATAAAATATGCCTTTTAAAACACAGTTCAAAGATACATGAAACGTCTCTATTCCTGGGAACAGTGAAGGGTCGTTAAATCGGGAGTTGACTGTACTCATTATTCACAAAATACTGGTAAAGTAAATCAATTATATAGTACTGTACTTTAAAAAATGCTTTTTTTTTTTTTAAATAACAACACCTTTATTAAAAGGGTAGCAGTGTGTCTTGGTGTAGACAGATGCAAAGAGTCATACCTCATATCTGGGGAGAAGTCTAACATGCAGGCATAGCCAGCTACCATGTGTCCACTGAACGTTTTCTTGCGGTTCATCTTGAAGCGGTTCAATGCTGAGAAAATTACAATCTTGTTGTCCATACTTTGGCAGGCCAGCCATTTCTGGTTAGGAGATAGCGTCACAGCCGGCATGGAGTGCATAGTAGGATCAGCTATGTACTTCATGTCCACAGGAATGTCCCTACAACCAGTAAGTATCAGCAGACATAAATACAGCAGTCTATACTGCTGATGAACAAAGCAACATATTTATCCAAAAATAAGACAACTTTGAATACAAGAAGACCCCTACATTTTCACTTTTGTCTAATGAAAAAAAAAATTGTCCTACAAAATTAAAAAGCAAGAAAAATTTGAATAATACGCCTATCTGTTCAAAATATTTTACTATTTTACCTATTTACATAACCCAAAACCAATACACACAAAGTACTGGAATGAGCACTCACTTTACAATGGCTAAATATATGTACGAAAACCTTTATTTTACACATGATCTTACATTTTATTACATCAACACAGATGTGAAACACCCAACAAATATATTTGTAAACACAACACATACAGTCGAGCCTTGCTACTGTGAAGTGTTCAGCCACTTCCCCATCTTGGTTAAATCTTTAAAAGGTGTTTTTATTTTCTTATTTAAATTTATATTATGTAAATCTTTCTTAACATGCTATATGCCATTTTCAGGGTGAGTTTGTCAGGTGTCCGGTATGATACAACAGAATTCAATAACCTAGTAATTGGGGACATGTTAATTTAAATTCACCTTTT
>PNEQ01004305.1:21865-35005 GCA_003012365.1 Medauroidea extradentata
GACTATTGATATAAATTTATATTTAAACTATCACTTGCTTTATTTTTCCGTTAAATCCTACGGAAGTCGGTCTATTCGCTCGAGAGACGACACTCGGAATCTCGATTTTCTCATTTTTTTTAGGAAAAGGATTGGTCATATGTATTGTTTAGCGGTGTTCTTATGATCATAAGACGTCTGACTATTGATATAAATTTATTTTTAAACTATCACTTGCGTTATTTTTCCGTTAAATGTTACGGGAGTCGGGCTATTCGCTCGAGAGAAGATACTCGGAATTTCAATTTTCTCATTTTTGGGGACAAGGGTCAGTCGTATCTACCGCTCAACAGTGTGACGTCTGGCTACTGGTATCAATTTATGTTTACATTATTACGTTAATTAATTTCCCGCGAAACGCTACGGAAGTCGGGGCCTAGAGACACTTTGCTGAAAAAATGCAATTTTAAAATTTTCTGTTATGGTAGGGGGGAAGGGGCAAAATAAGCCGCTATCGAATTTATGAAGGTAGCGATTTTACGAATGCAATGAGAGGAACCGTGAGTATTCGTAAAATCGGGGGTCTAGTGTAGATGCAAAACACCAAACACATTATGTAAACAAACTATGGATTAGGAAATAATCATACCAGGCCGCTATTATAAACTTAGAGATAATAAACGTATACACAGTGAACTGTAATTTATTAACATAAATTCATTGTATTTACTTTGGTGTTTACGTATGTTTTCTTGGTAACACTGACAATTTTAAGGCTCCAATGGAAGTTTGAATGTTTTTAACATATTTTCGGCCAAGCGCTAGGATACATGTGGGTGTTGGGGTGGCCCACTTGCTAGCCAGCAGACAGTCTCCTCTCCCCAGCGCAGCCATTTCACAACCCACTAACGGGACTTTTGCCAACCTCCTGGGTATATAAGGTGGGCACTTGCCTAGCCAAATTGAGAGTCTAGGGCTTGGGTCTCTTCCCCGAGCAAGCCTAGGCTCTCCCCCTATTCCCCGCATTCCTACCTTCACCCAGGATTGACTATTGAAAAAAGGAGCCTAAGCCTGTTCACCTATCTTACCCAGTGCCATTCTTAAAATGGCAATTAAAATCAATTTATGTTTAAATAATAACTCGTAAATTTGGCATCAGATTGAACACTGATGTCAAGATGAAATGGTAAACTTTGAAATACAGTGGAAAGCAAAAAAAAAATCAGTTGAAAATTCCCAAAAATACTTAATACTACCCGCACTCTCTTACGAATCTTTTCCCAGAAACCATGACAGGTTGTAACAGTGAAATCCTACTGTATGTGATAAAACCACAATTGCTATTCTCCGTTCACTCTTAGTTGAGTTTTAGGATAAACAAAGCAAATTATAAACAAACACGTTCATTGGCTGCCGACCGCCGTGCACTGTGATCTTGCATAAGAAATAGATCTTTGTTATCTGTCATGTACATATAAATTTACCACTCCATCACTTAATGAGAGAGTTTTATTAACAAATATCTAAAATATACAGACGTTACAAACACAATCTACGACGCTATATGTTTATTACTTTAATTATGGTTAGCGGACGACACGTCCGTACAGTTGGTTCACGAGTTATTTAATGACTGACGCACTGCTAAACGTACAAGTTTCTTGGTGCACTTGCCAGTATTTAGAGACGTACAATACTCTGAAGATACCAATAGTTCAGTAATAATTACCACAGTAAAAATAAGTCAGAAATATCACAATCAGATATAATGTTTTATTTTTTCAAAGTATTTTTGGTCGTTAACACGTCAATGTTGTGGTTACTGCGAATGTTTTCTTTCGTTCATCCATTTTCCGTTCCAGTTCATCCGATCCACGGCTGCGTGGTCCGAACCAAAGTTCCTTGTTTTATTTTGTTCCGTCCTCGCTTGCAGATTAGGTTAGGTGATGCTGGACATGAACAGTGGAAATGTCTTGCATGGTTTTCGAAACGTGGGTATATGTCTTCATTACTGAACAAACTGTGGTGATGTTTATAAGGCAAGAATAAAAATCTCGCATAGCAATCTTTTATTTATAAAAAGCAATGTGTGTCGTGAATTATCGACAGATTGTTTGGTGATTTATAAAATGTAATTTTTTCAAAACGAAGTACAAAATAATCCAGGAGGACTTTACAGTAAGTGTAATCACTCATCTTGTTGACAACTTTTTTTCTGCATGTAGTATCAAATTTTCGTTACGTTAATACCGGAATATTTGAATACAATCGTTAGTCATGACTTGACCATTAAATTTTGAAATACGTATACAGTAATTACACATGATGTCAATATTTTTATTAAGTTTTTGTGTAATTTTTGTTTCCCTATGTCAATAAAATGTACGAAATTTTCACGCAATATTGTTGTAATATATACGGCGTTGTTGTTTCCTATGAAGCCGACTGTACATACTTTTGTCGGTTGGAAATAGTACGTCGGCGCGACGCAAAAATTGAGCCAATTAGAAGCTAGGGAAGTGCAATGATATTACTTTATTTGTTTACTTCAGAACTCAACTTAGAGTAAAAAGAGAATAGAGTACAAGTACACTCACCACTCCCAGACACGGAGAGACTTGTCATCTGACGTGGTGACGAAGCGCCTGTTCTCATCCACAAATGTAATGGTATTAACTGCACCCAAGTGTCTGTCGTACTCCTGCACTATCTCCCCGGACCGCACATCCCACTGTCAACACACAAGCATACAATGACAACACTAGTGAATATGATTCCTTCAGCACCATACTGATGGTGAGCAATAAACAGCACAGTCTGGCTGACATCAACTGGATAACCAATGTCTCATCCACCAAGCCAACCACAGATACTCACGCATATGATTTTCTTGTCGGAAGTGCCAGCCACAAACAGGTGTTGCTTGTCCTCATCAGGGTGGAACTTGACACAGTACGGAATCTTGCGACTGCTGAAGCGAGACACACACTCTCCTGTCTCTGTGTCCCACAGTTTGATGTAGCGGTCGTATGCTGCAACCACCAACCAATATTCCAAACTGCAGAAAATATTTTCTTTATTTTAATTTTTAATGGTGTAGTTGTTAGAAACAGTCTGTACTAGAATTAATTATAAAAAATAGTCTACATTCAAAAACTATTTACCTACTATTCATACAATATGTACAGTCCTTCAACATTGTGGTACTGAATACACAAGGTCCAAACAGACAAAAACAGCAAATTATATGAGCACAATACTATTATATTAACTTATTTTCTCAGTTAGCAGCAGATACCTCCAGCTATAAGCCCTTTGCCCTGGCAGCTAACTTCCTGCCAGTTAGAGGCTGCACCAATCTTCCAGCACGGGAAAAGGGAAGGGGGGGTTATACTGGGTAGCATCAGTCGGCACAGAGCTCTCAAGTTGGATGGTTGTGTTGGTCGATCATGCTGTTTGCCAGTGAAAAATGTGTAACTAGAATGCCAAATGGGCGCTTTGTTATCTTTCAAACTATTTAAAATGATGTACAGATGTTATTTGCTTTTCAAACATAAATGACTCGTGGTGGTGGTGGTGGTATTGCTTTGATGCATCTTGAGTGTTGGTGTAGCCTTCGAGGTAAAATCTCGAGGAAGAGAAACTTATAATAGTATTCTGTTTGTGGTGTGATCATGTGCGCGCATGCACCCACACACATGTGAAGGAGTTATTTTTTGGTCAACGCTTTTAACATCGAGGTCTTTAGTTCTGGTGAGGGGTGACATGATGTAAGTATGGAGCAGAGTCGGAATGAATGGGCGGGAGGGAACGGGAGATCCTCGAGAAAACCTGCCGACCACCAACATAGTCCGGTACAATCCCCACATGCAAAAATGCGGGGACCGACCCTGCCGGGAATCAAACCCAAATCGCCTTTGTGGGAGGCGAGAGGTCTGACCTCTCAGCCACCGCGGTCCTTACACACGAGAGAGAGAGAGAGAAAGAGTGTGTGTCTATATAAATAACTAAAAATACACACATGTGCACGCGCACGCGCACACAAAGTAACAACCCTTTTTCCAGGAACCGTGGAAAATAAAAAAAAACTGCTTAAAAAAATTTAATTCAAAGAAAATAGCAGATATACATTGCTGACCCTTCCTTCCGCACGACGCGACAGCCAGACGGCCGGCCCGAATGCCCCTTCCCATCCCACAACCGGTCAGCGATCCGTCCGCCTCTTTTCCACCACACAGGGTCCAACCACTCCAATAGTTTGCTCACCTCTTCTTCATCACGTGCGCACCGCAACTCTTTTGCCACTGATTTACGATGCTCTTGGACACAGTAGACTGTCTTTGTGCCTGTCATATTACAAATATACGTCATGTTGATTTAAGCTTTATTACGTTTTCCGTTTTGTTAACTAAAATCTATTAAATATAGTAATTACCATTATGTTATTTAATGACGTATACACGGTAATGTTTATAAATAATTATTCTTTTGAAAAGTGTAAGCAGGACAGTTCATAACTGACACTACCAAACGTCGGGTGCATGTCTCATATATGCGTGGCACAGCGCAGGGTATTAGGAACACTTGACAACAGCGCGTCTGGTGTGAGTCACTAGTCCACACCAAGGAGGTTATATATAGTAAACATCTGGAGTGGCCCTCGCTAGGGTGGGGGTGAAGCCACTTCAGCGACGAAGAAGGCCGAAAGAGGAATAGGGGAGGGAGCATTGTCGATCCAGAAGCGAGTTTTTACATGTGCGGTGGAGAGATGGTGATTTATTTTAGTGTATTTGGGTGCACTATTGCAGAATTTTAACTTCCCTATTAATTACTTATGTAGACTTATGCTATTCTTGTTTTTTTTGTTCGTCTACTTTGAGAGGTTAACAAAGTCTACATTTCCCAGCCCCCCTTCCCAACCCATTCCAAAACGGGTATTAGAAAGCCATTTTCTCATAATAAAAACTGAGATAATTATTTTTCGTATTTATATAACCATCATTATGAAGCAAGAAATATCTTAATAAATCAGCTGGTCGGGAAGATATCATGGGGTAAATGAAAACAAATTCTGCGCTTTTCCACCTTTTTAGTGATATAACATTGCAAAATCAAGTGTTGAAAATTCGTGTAAGTATCCAACTGAGGTCAAAATCACGACGACAATCCATTGAGTTAAATGTAATCAATGGTTCTTTTAAAGAAATTTTAAATAATTCACAGTTCTAAGAGCTCGGATTTAGAATAGTTATGAAATAGGTTTACGGGCATTCACGTATTCATCAGCATAAAACAAAAAGCAACTCTGTATCTCAACGGTTTCGATAGAACTCATGGATTTATTTTAAACATATTCCATGTCTTTTCACCCCGTCAGTGTTTGAATAAAAAAAGGCTATTGATATGTGCCAACTTTAAGTGGAAATCGTGATGATAGCCCCGTTATTAAAAAATATAAAGGCGATTAATTGAAAACACTTCCCGTTTCATATACTTTTCACCCCCTTAGATGTCAAATTTTGAAAAATCAACAAACGGCAGTTCAAGTATTTAAGTCAGCATTAATCTTATGAAAAAAATCGTGCAATTATCTCAAAATTCACGAATCGAAAACATATTTTACAATTTTTTTTTACATCTTTGGAGTAGAATTTGAAAATTAGCCTGAAATATATTTTCGGTAATTACGTAAACATCATTCTGAAGCAAACAGAACATTCAATATCTCGTCTGTTTAGATAGTTATGGGAGAATAATCCAAAATGCATTTCACGTATTTTCACCCTCTTAATTAAAGACTCTCGAAACGCCTTGAAGTCCTACGTTACATATTTTTATACCTCTAAAATTTTAGTAAAAATCACGACGATAGCCCATTGCGTTCGAGCTGTACAAATAATTAATAAAAAAAACATTTCCCCCCTTTTCCCTCTTTGTAAGTCGAATTTCGAAAAATCAAAAAGTTGGTTTTTGGGTATTCACATCAGCATCATGTTGAAGTAAAAAGTAAATCTGTGTCCCGAAGGGTTCAATAGATATCAATAATTTATAGAAAACACACTTCAGAGCTTTTCACCTCCTTAAAGGTTGAATTTCAAAAACCCTTAAATTGGCTAATATGCTCTTTTATGATTTACCCGTTGAAGTAAAAGCAACGACGATAGGCCGTCAGGTTCAAGCTATGTAGCCGGATCTTATAAACCACATTCAACCTTTTTTCATCCCCTTTGGGGATGAATTTCGAAACATCTTTTCTTAGTGCTCGCCTACGACCTAAAGGGAACGCACACAAAATATTGTATATTTCTAGGGCCAGCTGTTTGGGCTGCAGTTTGAAATGTCAGTCAGTCATTCATTCAATCAGCAAGTCAGTGTTCTCTTTTGTAAATAGAGATATATGCAACACTGTGTTAACTTAAATTCAAAACATAATGATACCTAATTCTATTATGTTGTAATAATGTTAGCAGATAGCACTTATATTGTATAAAACTAGTAAGCGTTAGTTTCCAATTTTCGTTTGGGTTATACGGATAAGTAACTTTGTGATACATTTACATGTCCGAGGTAACTGCATTGTAACAATAACTTCTTTATATTACATTTATCTAAGGTGTTCATTTTTTTTACAATTAAATGTATTTTCGTGTTTATAAAACTAACTACCTTTAAAAATGTGTAAAAGTTTACTTGTGATTTATGCAAGGTAGTAAATGTACAATATTTGTCTTCAGATGGGTTCGCTTTCCTATTTTTATAATAAAATGTTTTGTATATATTTAATATGTATATATGTTCACTAAAATTCTAAACATAATGGCAACTCATTTTTTTTAAGTTATGAAATTAGTAAATTACACTTATTATTGTTTAAAAACCAGTAAGCGTAATGTGGTGGTACTCGCCCCCACCTTACCTCAAAAGTTACACAGTCTCTATTTATCTCACCACGGCATCATGTGCAGTAGAGTGAGATCTCTCTTCTCAGGGTTCACTTGTAGGTTCGAAGGTGTGCAAGCATGTCGTTAAATAAAAAGAGTTAAATTTTAGGAGGATGGCATTTTATAGTGCAGATATTATTCAGACATTACAGAATCACTAAACAAAAACGCTTCACCGGTGGGCTACTCCTATAAATGGGTTGCTGCAGCTAGACCATTTTTAGAGTTACTTGTTACTGAAAGAGTTCCATCGGGCCCGCACACATCACACCCAAATGCCTTCTGAATTCGCACAAAGAAAAATATTAAGCCATTTAAAACTGAATCTACCGCAATTAATTAGCGGCTAACGTCGATAAAGGTAAAACAGACTGAAAATTTAACTATGGCATCTCAAAGAAGCTAGTTATCCACTGCATGTACTAACCACGTGGGTGGGTCGGCGAACTTACGACCGTGGTCCCGACACGTCTTCATCGTGCAGCAGGTCAAGAAAGACTGGGCGAGTCCAGGGCACGCGCGGCGGACCAAGGGTGCCATAGCCTCCAACCCAGCGCACACGTCCCTCCGGAACTCTTTTTAATTATAACTAATGACACGGGTTACGTAGAACCCTCAATTTAAATCCTATGACTCCTGGCGCTTAATACTTGATACATAAGTTCTCACTTTACGTTAATTTTTACAAGTTAGTCAAAAAATTGAAGAAACAATAAAAGGCGCCATTGGCGGAGTAATACATTTGCGGCCATCGCCGGAAACCTCGTGATGTACAGGCGCTAGCCTGTCGCATGCCTGTTGCAATCCACAAGCCCAAACTGACATGAAAAGTGAGAATATTAAATACGCCTTTTGGCTCACATATTACAACAAAAAGTTACTTAGATAAAGTTCCTGAAATTTAAAGCTGAACAAAATGAGACTAGTCAGGAGTCTCTACGACAAAATTGACTTGATTGAAATAATTAAAATTATCAATTACTGAGTTTTAGCTAACACTAGCCCTAGGTAGCCCAATTAATTAGTTACAAAAGTTTTACATTAAAATATGGCTTTCTTCTTCAGGATGGCATTCAGTAGCCTCGTAGGACTAAAGTTCATCCACAGATCTTGATGTTAGCAATAATTTTTATTACAATTAGTTAACAAATTAAATTTATTCAAAATCAAATGATGGGACTTCGGCGAACAAACGATGCACTTGCACTCTGCAAGCCGGGCAGGCTCACCGCTCTGATCGAGCAACTTATGAAATGTGGGTCTTCACTTCACAATTGCACATGATTTTATAGGGTCAAAAAATTATATATACATAAGTGGTAGCTGCCTTAGTGAGTTGGGGGCTCTTAAGCGTGGGCTGGCATTATGGTCGGTGTTAGACTAACTCTGGGGTCACGTAGACAACACTTAAGATGGAAAAGAAAACGAAGAAAACACATGGCTGGTGAGGCCAGTTACTCCACTGTAAGTTTACTTAATGTATATTTAAACACGTGACTGTTGTCTGAAACAGTTTCATTTTGTATTTTACAATTATTTTCTGAACTGTGCATGTGTTGTGTGTATTGTGTATCAATTCAATATACAAGCGATTCTACAAATTTAATCTACTTCTTAAAGACAATAAAACTAAAATGAAGTTTCATGCGAAATTTTTAGCTAATTTATTATTTAATTTTGATTTTTATAACGTAAAACATTTCTATTCATAAGAGATTAATTTACGGCTCAAACAAAACATGTGGCTATTTGAGGCAATAATGTGAACAGCTGCACCTAGTAGTGAAACATTTTATGTTTTAAGTGATTTATTGTTCAGCATTATTTTTAAGATACAGAGTTTATTTAGTTAGCATATTTTCATCGAGTGTAGTTAAACTGAGTTTATAATTATATGGAGGACAGTTTTAAAAATGTATATTTTGCAGTAATGAGTTATAAAGCGATAATTCATAAGCATATATTACCGGTGTCAAGTCAACTGGTTGGAGTTAATTCGTAAAATTGATACGATCATAGAAACTTCGTTTAATGTGTATCGCCCATGCACGATGCCTGATACTGCGCACTAACCGCAAACTGCCGTGACTTTTTCAGGTCATTTCTCGAATACCGGCTCAGATATAATGATTCCGCAATATTCACGTAAAACTTTGGTTCTTCCTCCTCATTTAATCCGCTGACACCCCCCATCTATCTTTTAAAACAAAAAAAAAGTACGCATATTAACTTTTGTGTTACAAAATTTAGGAAATTTTTGGCGGACATTGACTAAATATTTTTTTTGCAAGTTATCTGGGGTGATTTCTTTTCTAAATCGGGTCAGTAATGACAAGAAACGAACAATGTATTAGTCTTAATAATTTTGATTGAAACTGTAGTTTCGGAGAGACTGACAGAAACGTTTACTCATATTCGTGAGCGTGAGGCATCGTATTTCCCGTTTCCAGCTCTTCTGCCAGTCTTCAAGACTGGAATAAGCTCCGCCCCCCTGGCTTCATCCCGCACTACACACAGGCCGGGCGAGGGCCGCTCCAGATGTTTGCTGTATGTAACCTCCTTGGCCCACACATGCGCTCGCGTCCACACGCAGGAACGCGCAATCGGCTTGACCGTAAATAACAGCTATGGATACACTTGTATACGTCAGTGAAAAGAAAATATGAAACAGTCTTGTGTATATTTAAATTTTTATGTTCTGTAAATGTGTTACCCAAGTTTATTAACAACGATCAACATCGTGATGTTTGTAACTGTTTACTGTTGGCGAACAAATTGAAACCGAGTATAAAATCCATCTCCATGCACGTTGGTGAAGAGTGTAAATAACTAGTGTAGAGAGTGGAATCATTATCCAAGCAGATTATTTTCACACGACCACCAAGCTAGAGAAGAGAAAGAACTGAAAAACAAAGGGAGTAGTGTTATCATCATGTCCCATCTGCTGAGCGAGTGACAGGAGCTGTGACTAGGCAGTGGTCAAAAGTGGCACAATCGATGCAGTAGCCACGTCTTGTATGTTGTTTTTGAACTAACCAGTTTCCAAATAGGTCCTTGCGCACAATGTGTGTGGTCCCTCGCTGCCAAGACGAGGTCCCAGGACTTGAGGCAAACAGCTTTATGAAAACGTATATTGTACCAATTAGAATTATCGTTGCCGGCAAAGTTTGTGCGTAACGTGTTGAATAAAAGTCTTAGATGTCAACCATAACATACATCCATTCTATTGAAATATTTTTACTATTTCAATCAACAACATTGCGATAGTAACTTGTAAATAGTTTTGAAACTGCCGACATTGCTGACACTTAATTTACGTTGCCAACAATACTTATGTTTCATTATCGTGAATTCATGCTTGATATTGAGCTACAGAAAGGTCATATATGCATGTCCAAGGTATCATTTATTCAAAATATGTCGTTGTATTGAAAAAATATTACTATTTTAGTAAACTTTTTTGTGGCTTTCGAAATAATTTCCAAAAAACTGTCGTTTCGGGCGCTAGAATCTACGTATATTGCCTGCGACGTTTTGGTATAACTTTAAGCCAAAGAAAGTTAATATATCCGCTTCCAGTGTATCTATCTAATTATTCAAAATACTTCACTCTACTGAAAAATATTACTATTTCAATAAACTTTACAGCTGGTTTCTTGCAAATAACTTCCAAAACTGTCCTTTTGGGTGCAAGAATCTATATTAACAGCTACGTTTTTATTTAATTTTCAGCCAAAGAAAGGTCATAATATTCGCTTCCAGTTTATAAATTTATTCAAAATACCTCACTCTAATGGAAAATATTACTATTTCCATAAACTTTATTGCGGCTTTCTTGCAAATAACTTCCAAAACGATCATTGCGGGCGCAAGAATCTATATTGTCTGCGACTTTTTCTTAATTTTGAGCCAAAGAAAAGTCATATATCCGCTTCCAGTGTATCTATTTATTCAAAATACTTCACTCTACTGAAAAATATTACTACTTCAATAAACTTCATTGTGAATACTATTGCAGCATGATTCTGACAGTACGTATCATTTAGAACTTATGAAACTTAACTTTCACTCTGAGTGTGCGGAAGACTACGTATTATAAAATCTCATCCCTCAATGGAGGTACTACCTATTTTTTTAATTCTATACTTATTTAAAAGTATGTTTTGTTTAATGAATAATGCTACCTCACTTTCTTTATTTGCATCAGTACAACTCGAGAAAAACATAAAAAAAAAGAGGGTTTATTTAAGCTTGGTAAAAACAAGTTGACGCCCCGCCGTTTCTATTTACGTTGTTTTTGCGCTCGCCCCCCAAGCTTGTTCCTTTCGAGGTTAGGCCTAAGCAGGCACGAGGCCCTCAAGTCCGCACAGCACTATTTTGTGTATATAATTTTTCCGATGCCTACTACATATAAATATTAGTCTATACAGGTTACCTTGTTTTTGTAAAATAATCCAGAGTGGAAGCCATGTGTTTTTGTGTTGTATAAATCTTTTTGCACTGTATGTAAACAAACGAAAGAACTTTGAGATGGACATGTTTTCGTGCAAACTTAAGAAAAACGTAAATAATATAAATACTGAAATGTAAATTAAGTCTAGTGATATTGTATGTATTGATACTTGTGTATTATTATTATTTTTACGACATCGTAATTTTCAAGTGAGACCTGACGGTAAAATATTTAATTCTTGAGCGTAGAGTGTTTTGTTTGTGAGAAATATGTGGGTGTTGAGATGGCACGCCTGCTTTAGAACCGACGGTCATGCATGCGCCGCCATCTTACCACACACCTAACGGGACTTATTCCCTCCCAGACCCCCTAACTTCGGGTATATAAGGGGCGCCTCTCGCCCAGTTTCTTCAGAGTTCGTTGGCAACTCCTCAGAGTTCCCGTCTCTCAACAACCCTGGCCCCGGCCAAACCCCCCTTCTCTGAAGGACTTCTTGCAAATGGAGACCTTCACCCAACCCTGGTAGTCGACTTCATGCAAAGGGAGTCCTACCAAAAGCATCCGAGGTGACTTCTTGCGAAGGGAGACCCTCACCAACCCCGGAGCGACTTCTTGCGAAGGGAGACCTACACCTTCCTGTACCATTCCTTTACCTACCTCACCCGCTGAGAGACTGGAAGGAGGAGGTTCTGTCGCCCAGCTTCCGCGCCGTACGCGTATAAGGGAATACACCCTGCACTCAGTTACCGCTACTTCAGCCACGAGGCATATAGCGGAATTCGCGCTAGCTAATCTATGGAAAGTTCCGCCGGTCCACGAGGCCGAGATCCCGTGTCGTACAGTATCGCACAGCATCCACGTGTAGAGCATACATCTCAAACGTGACTTCGAGTTGTTGAGATTAATCAGTAGTCAGAGACCTGTGTACGTTACAAGTGATAAGAGACCTGTGTACTTTCGAGTGATAAAAAGAGACCTGTGTACTTTTCGTGTTAAAGACTTGTGTAACTTCTTCAGATACGAGGAACTGTGTCCAGTGTTGTAAAGTGTAAACTACGGAATATAACCACTCATTGAAAATTCTCTCTTTTATTCAATGCCTCAGCGTGTGCAACATCTTAGTAAATCCCTGCCACCTGAAATTCAACTGTTGAGAGCAAAGGCCGTTCAGGAGCGACACCGCCAAGCCCACGTACCGGTGACATCACCTAAACTTATCCCATCACCTACTAAGGTACAGGGAGCTCAGCTCTCATTTAGCGCATTTTGTAAACTCGAGCTCCAAGTCCGCCAAAGCAGCTCGCCTTCAGTGAGTGACGAGCAAACGCCGCCTCCGCGCAGAACTCGCAAGCGGAAGCGCAACCCGGACTCAGTGAGTAGACTACTGCGACGTATGGCCAGGAGGCCTCCACCTATCATTAGCCCCCTCAAGACTCCTGTCAAGGGATCGCCACCCCGACACCACCGAGTGCAACAGTTGCGCGACGAGGCCAGTCCAAAACCCAGACCTGTCAGACAGAAAGCAGAGGCTGTTGAAGGAGTTGTTTTAACCAGGTGAGTGACTAGAAACCTGTCCCAGATAAGTAAGATCCTCCCCCACCTCTCCGTGCCGTTAGCGCTCGGCTCCCTTCGGCTTCACTCTCCGAGGCGTGCGCTAGTCCGACCCACATCAGGTGCATTCTCGCATTCGCGCACGCGCACACACACACTAACACACACACACTAACACACAAACACACACACAAACACACACACAAACACACACAC
>PNEQ01004306.1:0-18055 GCA_003012365.1 Medauroidea extradentata
CATGCTGTAAGGTACAGTGTTGCCATGTCACCGCACTTACGACATGTACAATTAACAGTCGGATCGAAGAGCCTATGATTGCTGTCCAATTACAATCGTAATAACATCATACGTCACAATGTAAACATGATAGGTGGTTTCATCTGCTGAACGATGCTATTGCGTCCTGTGACATTACATGTGTGTGGCAGCCGTTTTTCTCGAAATCCGAACTCCTACCGAGTTTTTACCCAAGTGTACTTTGTGCTTCGTTTTCACCATACAACACCGCTACAGTGTCCGTATCCGCGAATTACATGACACCCTGTATTCTTCTAGCTCGGGCAAGCATATATTAAATATGATCAGATAAACACCCCCAACAGAGTCTTCCATTACACCCAAAAAGCTACTGCTGATCATTATAACAGCTTTGTAAAGCATTTTAATTACCTTGTATTTGCAAATATAAAACATAAAAAAAAATTCTGAACAAAAGAATTACACTGGTTTGCTGGATGAAAATGAACTAGCCTGTCATTTGAACTACCCCATTATCTGTCTAAAGCGACACTGATCCGAAATGGAACGAAGCTCATCAAATAATAACAGACCAAATTTATTGAGCACCTCTTGGAGTCCTCAACTGCAAGAACAGCCCAGTAAAAATGTGTGTGTGTGTTTCTGTGTGTCTGTGCGTGTGTGTGTGTGTGTGTTGGCATGAGACCTTTTCCCCACCTACATGCTAGCATGTACGTACGTCCCTATGTCCTTGGTCGCCCACATGAGTATAAGTAAGGTATCTTCTGCACACTTCTCGAGGGTTCAGAGGTTCAATTATGTTCAAAGGTTTACATTTTACATCTGTTATGTTCAGCTGAAACTCTAGTGCTGTTAACCAGAGGTAGCATAATTGGCATTACAATAATAATAATAATAATAATAATATCAGCATTTCAAGAACATCACAAAATTTGCTACTCTCTCTTAACATGACTTCCCAAAATGAACTGCTACAATAAACAGATACGAAAATTCTATCCTGATATTGCTTACATACAACACTGTTTTGACAAATGGCACAAACATGACTTTCTTAGTAAAACTTGTACGCAGTGTGTTTGTGAGGTGTAGTTCATTTGGGAAGCCAGCTCGATAAACATCTGTCATACTTGGGCATGCTATGAACAGCATCAGAACTGGTCTGGGCTACTGTGGTAACACTCTTCTAATAGAGGACAATGTGGGGTTGGCAACACTTCTCACTCAAGCCACATACATTCGCACAGCTAACATAACACATGCTGGTACACACATCCACACGACTCACTGACAAAATTTTGTGCGCAGGCATTGCTCGCAAGCCTATTAAATTTACACTATAAATATTTTTTATAAATCAATTAATACATTACATAGTTGATTACATGAAGCTTACACAAGCAATAAATTACAGTTTAAAATAATTTCTACTTGAAGATGTTAAAAGCAATGATTCACATAAATTATTGCTTCACTTATATTTTCTTTGATTACCAAAATTCAACTTTATGTAAGGATTTATATTTAATACAAACTAAAAAAATAGACATTTCAGCTACAGTTGCTTATAGTTAATGTTTGCCAACAAATGTAAAAAATCAACATATTAAATCAGGCCAAAAATGTTAATACGGTATCCCCCTATACAGACATGTTCACAGCAAACAAAACACAAAACTAATACATCTATATAAAAACAGCATACAATATTAAAGAATAAAAAAAAAATATTTATTCTTAACCAAATTCAAATAATTCTTTGGTACTCCGCACAAACTAAAAACAAAAACGGAATCTATATTAGAGGCATACAAGGAGTAAAATTTCACAAATATCATCTGATTGTTAAACAACATGAGAGCATGTGTGTGACTCATAAATATTTTTAAAACATCTGAGAAACTTGCAGCATTACTAAATTAAGCACTTTACTTCAACAATATTAACAACACTAATAAAACACACAGATTAGAGGTTTAGATGTCAAAACGAAACTGTCTGAGCTACAACAAGCATATAATGAGTGACTTAATTCACAGTAATGAAAAATGTAAACAGCAAACCAAAAAAAATTGTGAGATGTCTTCCACTATGTATCTCATAACATAATTCAGTTACAGAACACCGATTATCAGAGTCCATCAACAGATCATCAATGTTAACATGTCCGAGATAAAAACTGTATAGAATGTGAACATGTGTTTATATTTTAAATGTAATATGTGTGTTTAATGCTTAGTTCTAAGATGAGCTAAGTGAACGTTTCAATACAGGAATGTTACACACTTATTTTAATCTGTATTATCCGAATATTTTGTTATCCGATGTAAGCTTAGTTTAATAATAATATACTGTTAGCGTTATCAAGAACAACACAAACAAGTTAAAAATTGTTCAAAGGAATTTGTTCTTAAACACCCTCAGTAAAACAAAGTACTACAGGGCCTTTGAGTAATGCTTGCTACGTACTTACCACAGTTCGAATCAAACCAAGCAATGCCTTCTTTTGCTTTAGTGGATTAACAACAGCAAATACAATTCTGCTCACAAAATTCTAAATTTTAATTTGTGGTAAAAATATTTAGATCACTGGCAATCTCAGTTTAGTCTCAAGTATAAAACAAGACCTGCCAGCACTTTGGAGCTGATAACTGCAGCTAGCTACACAAACTAAAATACTGTACAGATGCTAAAAATTGTTTCTCTCTGTTTGAAAGCAAAAGATGCCATAATGATCTTTAGAGATTAGACTTTGTTGATACGATGCCACAGGTCTCCTTACAATGGAGCCTGCGCTGATCGAGTGAGTGAACAGTCTCACTCCATATCAGGTAACCTAGGATCATATTATTGTTTTCCTACATGTTTGCGATTGGTTTAGATTTGTCCAGAATAAGTCCAGTAGCGAACTTTGACCCAATCATAAAAATGATGTACATAATCAGTTGTTTAGTTCATCAGCAAAACCATTCATTTAAAAATTCCAATCCCCAATTGCTAGCAGAATGACTTAACAGTAGAATTGAGAATTGACTTGCAAACAAATGGATTACATATGATACATGGCAGTAACAAGCAGAACAGCTAAGGTTGTTTGGCAAGGCATATCATAGTTTAAACACAATACACTAAAAGCAATAATCATATGGGTAGGGTGGATTGGTTACAAGTGCCAACTACTGTACCATACGTACGAAAATGCAGATCAAATAGACCTCCACAAAAGAAAATGTATACATGCATAGGAAACTGCAGATCAAAACACATTTACAGAACAAAACGTCTTTTGAAGAGTTACTCATTACAAATTGTCAAGTTAACAATACAGTATACGTACTGTAATTTTCCAGTACAGGAATATACTAACTAGAAGTAACCTAGAAAACAAAATGTTAGTAATTATACAGGAAGTAAGCCAGATAAGAAAAACTAGACCAAACGACAGCATTTCAGTGCCCAAGAGCATACAAAGATGCTGATACAACTATGTTTCGACAACGCTATGAGACACACACACGCACCTCGTGTACACACACAAATCACAAGGACAAATAAAACACTCAGTATCATAACAGAGCAACTTGCTTGATATATCACATTGTTTATACACAACAATATCAGTCATACCACTCCACAACACAAGAGGTGACACACTACAACTACCTGTGACTACAAACACATACAGTATAATCCTCTTTCACAGCAGGCATGCCAAACCAGCAGCTTCACAGTGCGTGCTGCTCTAGTACTATTACCCAGCTTTGCACGGTGCACTAGACCACAAGTGCAAAATACAACCTGCTTCAAGGCAACTATTGTAGACAGACTGTCTACTGTACTTTAATTTAAAATATAAAAATTATCACTTTATCTTGTGTTTAATTCACCAGTATATCTATATCAGTACAAGGAGTATGGATGTTTGGAATGTACGATCCCTGTGCAGCGACACAACAAGCTACTGTACGAGTACTGGTCGTCCAGCACACAAACTATACACCTCGTTACTGAGTGACCCCAATAATGCTTAATAAAACTGGCATTTGTCTGCCACCTGGCAACAAACTACGTTCAAAACACTAACTGTCTGCAAAAACTTCAAAAAAACCTTCCTCACTTTTCATTTATTGAAAACACCCCATTAAACTAATGCTAGTGTGTGTACCCTTAAAAATTCTTTCTGTTTGCAATTTTTGTTTGATGAAGACCACACGGTTTGACATGCTAGCAGTAAGAATACGTCCTTAAGGTAAAAATTCCTGCAAATGCCCTCGGGCCTACCAACATTAGTGCACCTCCCACTACATCTTAGCACTTCCACTAAAGGTTCCTGCCCCTGCTAGCTACATATGCTCGCACGACGCATCATCACATCGGCGGAAACAACAAGCTCAAAGCACTTAATCTAACAACTTGTTTACATAGGCACTGGGCACAACGGGAATCAACTTTGATTGATTCACACGACTAGGCGATGTTGCGGAGAACACGCACCACCTGGAGAAGAAGCTACTGCAACTTCGTCTTCGATCAAAGATGACATTAAAACATTTCTCTTTACAAACTAAATTTGAGCCGTATAAGTGCAGACTTCTAGTTAGTTTATTATTGTTTTTGCACGTACGATACCCACACTACTTCGAAACAACAGTAACTATAAGAAGCTAAGCCAATGTTTCACCCCTGTGCTAACCCAGCACACACACCCGCAGATAGCAAGAATAAATACAGTACTCTGAGCTGGATGAAAGACCATCTCTGTGTGAAGAGTACAGAACATAACCAGAGTTCTTACATACAGTTACTGAAGTTTCCTTCCTCAAGGACCAGGGTATGACTCACCTCTGCAGAGAAATATACGCACGAGAAGAGATGGACAGAGAGAGGGAGAGAAAGACCACAACGCACAAAGTACATACTTGCGGCTCGGACTGCCTTCCATTCTACAAGGTACGTAGCTGCCTAGTAGAGAAGTTGCAGTCCCTGAATATTCTCACAGGAACTATCTCCCAAGAGGTTTGATTAAATCAAAACTTTGGAAACATCCAAAAAATTTCTTGTTGATTCAGATAACACTGGATTATATTAACATAAATTTCCACATTTTTGCGATAAATTTTGTACAAAATTCTTACTAATATAGCTATTTAAGCTTAAAGGAACACATCCAGAAGTTGGAAACATAAGGGCACCACTAATAATGCCAAACACGCAGTACACTATGTATTAACAATGTTTGAAGACTGACCAAATCTTCACACAGGAGTGTGTCTATGATTCTGTGGCAGCAAGATAGTAAGACTAAGAATAGATGATCACAAAGTGGCAGAATGTGGAAAATGTGCATTTGATCAAGAATATGCCACGTACAAAGCCGCTTGAAATAATCTCAAAAGCAATGCTACCCAACCAGTATTACAACTGAACAGGCTACTCAGCGCAGCAACTGGGACTCGCTGATAAGTGCCCCTTTTCTGTATTGGCTTCTGGGCTGGGGTAACATCCCTGACAGACCCTGAAGATGCCAGCTACAATGTACAGTGAGACACTGGTTCCCACAACCAATGAAATAGGTTTCAGACCAGATGTCGAGAGTCACGACAATGGCCGTGAAAGCTCATTTGCCAATTTTCATGGGGGTCCTAAAAATAAAGTTATGTAGTAAACATTTATACTTATTATCTCTTATTACTGGCACTGAACTAAAAAATTAAATTCCATTTAGAGTTTCTGGTAGTTGTAATAGTATACAGTACTGAACTTTGAAGACAATTTTCTTAATTCTCTAGTCTTGACAGTTAATGTCATGCTCGGCCCACTGCAACACGATGGCTACTCACAATGGCACGCACACCGACATGTGCTACTGGGAACAGCAAGAGAGGAAACAGCAAAGTAGTAATTCTAGAACCTGGAGAAGTGCTCGGCCTCTTCCAACACTACGCACGCGAGCCACATCAAGTACGACACGAAAGCGACAATTTTCATGAGAATAAATCAGATGACAGTCGGACTCTGCGACACATTTAGTCTTTACAGCTACGTGCATCTAGAAGTTAATGATATGGAATAAGTAGCACATGCAACGAGGTTACTATGCACCCAGCTGACCACAAACGTAGTATGTACTCAATATTACGATTTTATAATATAATATACCAAAACATACACAGAATATTCAAAACTGAAAAAGTTTATACCTAAAAACCCATCAAAACGGCCAATAAACATTTAAAAATACAGTATAAATTTCACATAACATGCTCACTCTTCAAATATTACAAAAAACGAATTCATTTTGATTGATGAAAATATGTATAGTAATAATAATATTCAAAACAAAACTTAAAATGAGATTCTCAACTAAGTACATACTAAACAACATGATATACAACTTGGTACAACAATGCATAAGATTAATATTCCAACCAAATGATAGTCCTCTAATCATGGACAATACTGCAGGCAATATTCACAAACAGAATAATAGTTCAGAGAGCAACTTCAAACATAATTTATGCATACGTATATACTTTGTCACAAATTCATTACCACAGGTCTGTTTACTTATAAACATGTGGAAAAAACAATTACAAACACTATACATGTTCTTTGCTAGCAGGTTACAGTATTCAGTAACTGACTACGATACTGTATTCACATGGCATTACAAGTAAAAAAATACAAAAAAATTATTATTTGCGTACTTACAATCAACAGCAAAGATACACACAAAAATATTTGGGGATATGTGTGGTATTCAAATAAAATTATTTTCTTTAGCTATTAGTTTTACCTCAAAAAATACACTTTCAAAATTGTACACAATAAAAAAAAACTTTCCAAATAGTTTTTTTTTTTTAAACAAAAATATTTAAACGCACAGAGTAACATCACCAATAACAGTTAATGTTAATTTGGTGACAGAATAACATATTTCTCTGCCATTATAAGCTTATTTCCACACATTTACTGAACTTCTGCTCCTGGAATCAAGGGAAGACATTGCAAACCAAGACGGACAATCTTCTCCGTTCTTATTTCATCTTTATAGTTCACCCAACTTTTGCCAACTTCATTGTGCGTACACTAGTCTGATTTTCTGAACTCAGTACATGAAATAATTGGATTTACCAAGACTACTGTAGTACGACATCTACTGGAAACTAACACAGAATCTGAATCAATTAATGAATTCTATACTTTACAAGAGCCTTTAAATAGCTTACAACAATAACTACTTCATCTGTTGATTTCAACACACTAATTTGTTGTGAAAACACAACAAACTATAATTTTTCAAGAGGGGAAAAAGGAAACAAACAGTGCTAAACATCACAAATTGCAAATATTTCAGCATAAAAAAATGTAACACTGAGCTAGCTAATATGCAAACATGAGTTCCAAGCTCGAGTTAAAATGTCACTTTTTTGCAACACTTTCAAAGACTGTCTTGATACGCAGTGTTTTCCCATTCCAGAGACTCATCGAGCTGGAGGCTTAGTAAGCGACTGCGACACGTAACCTACATCTATGAACACGACACCTGGACATTTAGTACACAAGCCACTAACCTTGAGAGAACATGGAGTGGAGATATTACAGGTGGCAGTATTTGTCAAAGAGACACAAAGCTCTTACAAACTGCAACCTATTATCAGTCCTCTGTACAATTAAAAAAAACCCTCTGCTGAGGGAGGAGAAATACAGCTTAGACTACGTTAACACCGATCACAATAGCCGGCACTAGTGCCGTGATGCACGTTGGCCAGCACAACGACAATGTGAAACACATGATTATAACACTGGCATGCCTTTTCCGCTTTTAAAATAATCATCTCGATTACTTTCCTGCAGTCTATTGCAAACAGTCATCCCTCTCAACTGCTCACGCTGTGCAGAAAACATTACGGTATGTTTCACGACAAGACCGAGCAAACTCTCCGCAGCATGAACACAAACATTGCCAGCAAGCTAAACTGGCTCCTAGGGCATGGGCGGCCGCCTGGCCGCGGAGCGCGCCCAGTATCAGACGCGGATTGGCTGCACCACCGTGTTGTTGTTCATCATGGTGGTCATGTGATCGTTGGAGTTCTCGTCCAACGCCACCCGCTCCACCCTCATGTCCTCGTCGTAGTAACCAGGGTTCAGGATGATGTTCGGCACAAGCTCTATAGATTCTTGCTCGTCCCGCCGGGCTGCAGATACAAATCCTGTCACTACATGACCCCTGCACACTCTGTGCTGCTATCACACCTTCCACACGTTACGTGTGAAAACGTGATCAGGAAAACATCAACCAATATAAAATGTGAAAGCCTGAAGATGGAGCAATACATAAACTAACAATAAAAACTGTGATAAACATCTAAATGTTTTTGGATATGGTAACTATAAAACACAAACCAGGACATCTTTAAAAGACAAGCACATAAAGCATTAAGTATTAATACCAAATCTAATTTAGACAATGCAAACACCAGCAGCTTATTTTGTTGGTAGTGGAAATTTTCTCACAGCAAAACTTATGGATTTGAGATAGTTGTGTTTACATAATACTTAATGTGTGTGTAACTTTTAACGAAGTCACAGGCTCAAAAAATTGTTAATGTAGTTATGAAGTGGCGTAAAAAAAAAACACAATAAATCCATAGATGACCTTCATTGGTACATTATATCATTCATTGTATTACAGTTTACAGAATCTGCCTCTTTTTGTGGATTTTGCAGTTAATGTTCACAAACAAAATATGTAACACATTGTGCATATATTGCTTATCATTTAACACAAAAAAAAATCTGTTGCAAATTTTGTTCATGGCACTTCGCAAAATAAATTGATGGCGTTTTCTGATGTTCTGTTCTACGATGCCTGTGGAGGGCATCTTCGCTGGTGTCCATTTCTTTGTAGTTAGAATGTGTGTAAAATTAAAAGGTTACTTCTGTGGGCATTCATTTGGGCAAAATGACAGAAATGTTGTGCTAACTAAAGCAAAGCTGAAAAGGGCAGAAACTATACCTACTGCAAAACTATACTTACCTGCTTTGGTACTTTGTATAACACATCCCGTCTGTTTGTTGTGCTTATGGAAAAAAAACCGTGCCCAGCCACTGTAAGGAAGGCCTTAAAACTTAAGGTGTTCCAGAAACCAATTACCAAAGTTAGTGTATTCAAAATTCAACAGAATATTCAACTGAAATATCCTACGCAAAGTCCTGTACTGTACTCGACAACATAAGTAAGTACTACACTAACTTTGTATTTTGGAATCTGTGCAATAGTTAACAATAGTTAAGAAATTGAATATTTCTAGCAGAAGTATAGCATCCGTGAAGATTAAGAAGGAAAAATATGTCTGGGGATTTGATCTAGTACATGGCTGCTGGAAGGTCTTCTTGCCACACAACATTACGGTTGAACAAACTGTAGCCTGTAGCTGTTCACGTATATTGTTTTCTCATGTCTTCTTTTTTTGAACATCACAGTTTATGAAACACTATGTAAACCATATTTGTACACAGTAGATTTGAGTGTTGTGTTTTGCAGAAACTCTTGATAAGTTATTGTACTTAACCTACATCACTTACTGTTTTATATACTGTACAGTGGAGCTCTTGAATAACACTTTTCAAGGGGAGAACTGAAGGTGTAATGCAGGGGAAACAGTAAACGAGAGAATTATAAAAGTACATACACAGCATAACCCCTGTTTCACAATTTTATAGTAATATACAGTGCAAATGGAGGGAAATTATAAAACATAGTGGTTTTAACTGCACCTTTTAAAATTAACAAAAGTTAATGCATTACTCCGAAACATACCTATGTAATATTTTATCAAAATTAAAATACATATAATTTTCTGGTAAACTACAAAATATAGAGCTGTGCCGATCCACAAATTTTACAGATACACCGATCTGCCGATGCTGCTAATGTGGATCGGCCGATACGGTGCCGATACGCCAACAAGTAAATTAGCATCTTAATACAATGGTTACTGTTTCTATCTTAATTAAATAGATAAGCATTTGCATTTACGTACTGCACAAATTGACAATATGCGATATCTTGCACAATACAGTCAACTCTAGATTATACGACCCCGAGAATAATGACCCTCTCGAAGTAACGACCCTTTTTCCAGGAACCATGAAAAATCAAAGAAAAAAAATTGCTAAAAAAATTTTAATTTGAAAAAAATTGGAAAGGCGTTGCATTTATTATGGCCACTAATTTTTTCCGTTATTTCTCGAAAACTGTACTGCCGCACACGGCATGTTTGTTCTAAACATATACGTTACTGCCCTTTCCTTCCGCACGACGCGATGGCCAGCCAGCCGGCCCGAATGCCTCTTCCCAACCCCCGGCCGTCAGCGACCCACCCACCACTTTCCCTCCACCCGGCCAACCATTCCAAAAAGGCAGTTCGCTCACCTTTTTTTCAGTCTGTCTTTGTGCCTGTGATATAACGATTATATGTCGTGTTTATTTAAGCTTTATTACATTTTCCATTTTGTTAACTAAATGGTATTAAATATAATTACCATAACGTTATTTAACTATGTATACACAGTAATGTTTATAAATCATTATTCTTTTAACAAGTGAAAGCAGTTCTCAATTGACACTACCAAATGTCGTGTGCATGTCTCAGATGTGCGTGGCGTAGGGCAGTACGACACTTGACAACAGCGCGTCTGATGTGTCACTAGCCCTCACGTGCGCTCGCGCCCACATACACGCACGCACACGCAATCGGCTCGACCGTAAATAACAGCTGTGGATACACTTGAATACGTCGGTGAAAAGAAAATATGAAACAGCATTGTGTAGGTTTAAAGTTGTTCAGCGAGTGCATTATCCAAGCTTATTAACAATGATCAACATCTTGATGTTTGTAATTGTTTACTGTTGATGAACAAATTGAAACTGAGTACCAACTCCTTCTCCACGCTAATTGGTGATGTGTGTATATAACTCGCGCACAGAGTAGAATCATTATACAAGCAGATTATTTTCACACAGCCAGCCGAGCTAGAAAGCGAAAGAACTACGAAACAAAGGGAGTAGTGTTATCATCACCTCCCATCTGCTGAGCGAGCGAGCGTCAGGAGCTGTGACTACGTAGTGGTCAAAAGTGGCACAAGTGATGCAGCAGACGTGTCGTTTATGTTATTTTTGAGCTAACCCATTTCTAGATAGGTCCTTGCGCACACAAATCATCGTACATGTGTGTGTGATCTCTCGCTACCAAGACAAGGTCTCAGGAGGCAAACAACTTTGTCAAAACGTATGTTGTGCCAACTAGAATTACCGTTGTCGGCGAAGTTTGTACCTGGTGTGTCGAAGAAAAGCCATAGATGTCAACCAATGTAGCCTATGTGCCTATTGAAATAAATTACTATTTCAGTCAACAACATTGCGGCACGCCCAGAGTATCATTTATTCTAAATACGTCATTGTATTTAAAAAAATATTACTATTTCAAGAAACTTTCTTGCAAATAACTTCCGAAAACGGTCGTTGAGGGCGCAAGAATCTATATTGCCGGCGCCATTTTTGCTTAATTTTGAGACAAAAAAAGGTCACATATCTGCTTACAGTGTTACCTATTTACTCAAGATACTTCACTCTACTGAAAAATATTACTATTTTAATAAACTTTGTTGCGGTATTCTTGCAAATAACTTCCGAAAACGGTTGTTGCGGGCGCAAGAATCCATATTGCCGGTGACTTTTTGCTTAATTTTGAGCCAAAGAAAGGTCATACGTCCCGTCCAGTGTATCTATTTATTCAAAATACTTGACTCCACGCCTTTGTCACGATAGCACGCTGCTAGACATTTGCCATCTGCTTGCCTGCGTGTGACGGCATTTCAGACACACCTGTTGCTGTGTTGCCGGCTTGCTACGTCTTCTACTGCCGGTATCGACTCGCAGTGTGGTAGGCGCGCTCAGCTGCACACTCCACTTTTGGAAATGCTAATTTTGGAAATTATGTAGTAATGATACGTGGATGTTTACAGGTATTAATGCACGTGGAATAAAAAATTTTTATCTTACATGTTTATGTAGTCTCGGATATCAGTCGATCCACCGATACCTAAATATTAGGAGTTGCATCGGATATCGGCCGATCCACCGATACGGCTAAATATCGGCAGTATCGGAAATCGCCGATCTGGATCGGCACAGCACTAACAAAATATATTCAATTTTAAGTAACTGTTTAACTATTGGTTCATATTTTGTTGTGCAACAGTTCACAATGTCACATTATTGATAAAAACCACACATTTGATGTAGGCCTAATCATCACATCATTGACTCTGATGTATAATACATTAACACTACATACTACGTATACAGATTTTCCATATAAATGCTCCATTAATTTGTTTACAATATGAATTGACAACTTAAACTTTCTTGACTTCTTAGGAACAATAAAAGTGTAACAGAAGGGAAGCCATTGTAAATAGCAGTGTAACTAACAGGAATATAACACATTGTTAACATAGGAAAACTGAAAGGGACAAAACAATATTAAGTATGTAAGGAGAAAATGGAATTTAGGGGAATGTATAATCCGGGGTCCAAAGTACACTTTGTTTTGAGTTTGAAGTGTTTAGTAGAAATCATTCATGTGCTACTTGAAATGTGCTATTATACGCACTACATAATTGACATCGGAATGTAGAAAAAGAGTTCTGCAATAAAGTTAACTTTGTATCTAAATTATGATTAAAAAAAACAGCACATCCAGAGTTAAAAATTGAAGAAAAAAAAATGTGTCTCGTGAGTCAGTGGATTCTCAATGCCTGGTTAGCTATCCAGGAAACAATGGTTATAAAGTTCTTCAAAAAGTGCTGCATATCAAATGTGCTCAACGGCACAGATGATAACTGGGGCTCTGATGATGCATGCTCTGACACAGGCAGTACTGATAACAGCAGCTGCAAAGAAGTTTAGGGAACCTACAGATATGATTATAGGCTGATGGCTGTGACAAACTTGTTTACATTTTGTTTATTTTTATTGTCTTTTTTGTGATTAAGTGTGTAACTTTTACCTGTTCAATAAATCAATACAGTATACGTAAGTAAATTTCCATTTGTATTCTATGGACATACCATGTTAACATAAGGCACAGTTTTTATAAATTATATACCATATATAATAAAAATAGTTTTAACAATAATTGAACCAGTTGTGTGGCTGGGGCAAGAAGCATGCTTTATTAATCATTCGTTGCGGAGTGTGTGATACGGAAGTGGGAGTGAGAGAGCAAATGCTGAACAGCTGGGCAACGTCACGCCTATGAGGTTTCTCAGGGTTCTCCCATTTCCACAACGTGGTCTCCACTTTAACCCACGCTTTCTCCCACAAGCTGACGGCAGGAACAGAACAAGGATATTAATAGGGTGATTGGGAACCAAAATTCACTCACAGAGGGGGCTGCTACATTCCTTGTAGAGCAGGAAGCAGGTGCCGGCAGCAAGCAGCAACAACGTGCCCATCACAACAGCAACAGCTGCCACCCACACCCGCGTGTCAAACTGCTCTGCTCCATCCAACAGGTGGCGCGCTAGCTCTGCAGGAAACACACCATTTCACAAACACACGTACTCTTAGCTTGCTTGGCACTGGTCTTCCATCCTACTAGGATTACTCTGTAATTCATTGAGTATGCACTATGCTTACATCTCCCGACAATCCCTTCCACCCTTTATGCTCCACTCTCACAATATTGCAAAATTTAAAGAGCCTCATTGCAGGCAGGTCAGTTCAAACAGAGGGTCTAGTAAGTATCCATACTTCCGTAGTGCCAGTGCACACCGAACCGATGAGATGTTCCTGAAGAGTCTGAAAAATGTACGACTATTATCCAGGAAAATTTATTCAAATGGCAAAATTATGCATGTGTAAATAGTATATACTGAGCAAAATTTTTGAGCTACTAAACAAGAAAATTTATAATATGGGAACTTCTTAACTTTCATGCCAAAAGATTAGAAATTATAAAGTTGAATTCAAGATTTTTTTTTTTTTTAACTTTGCTTTCATAAAATTTCAAATGAAAAGACAAATTTTTGGTAAACACATTTTTTTTACTCTTGAACACTTGGAAGAAAAAAAAGCTGGTCAGATTTACATATTTTGCTAGCAGCAGATTAGCTCTTCAAAGATATTAAAATATAACATTAACATCTCCTATAGCAAAATATTCTTTACGAAACCACGGAAGTTTCTGCCCACCCACAGAACAAGGATGCTCCAAAAAAAATTAGAAGTATCCTTGTTGTTGCATAACATTTTGTCTTCATGCCACATTATATCTTGTTTTATTAAATTTAATCAAGTAAAATTTCCTTATCAAAATTTTAAACAAAATCCATGAACCATAGATATATTATCTCCCACTTCCTCTGTTCGTGACGCTTGTTATGTGTGGGCAGCTCTCAGATGCTACACCAGTTGGGCGGGACTAACTTGGAGAGATGTGAGACTATCTGAGAACCTGGAGGCTAACGCTCGGGAAGAGCCAACGTTAGATACTTGCCGTGTGTGCAGAGCGATGGCTTCAGAATTTATTTTACTTATTGGGGAAGGTCGGCGACCAATCAAATTAAAATAACTGTCAGAGCAGTATTTGTTTCTGCTCTGATAGTGGGGCAGTCAATTGGCGGTCCTCCTGGATGATTTCCTGAATCCGGCAGTGTAGGAGTACGGGCCTGGGTTGTGTCTTGATTGGACTGATCAAAGTTACCTGATTCCATCTGATTTCCTTTAGTATCTTACTAAAGCGTACCAGTGAGCGTGGTCGGACCTGAGAGGCCGCTAACTGTTGATAGTGAGCGCTAAGCTCTGGCAAAGTTGGCTCTGGGCCTGGTAATTTCTGTAGCTCCGGGATAAGACCTACGGGGTACGACTCGGGTTCCTAGACGAGCCGTCATCGAGCTAAGGCAGCCTGCTGCCTTGAATTCTCTAGACAGTCAACTCTGTCCTGCGTTATATGAATGATCAGTTCAGACATTGAAATGATAGACAGAAAACACTTTTCACTGATGTATAGAATGTCACAAGTTCACAACTTTACACGGCACTTTACAAATATTTAGAAGGTTACGAAGCTATACAGAAACTCAACTCTTAGAGCACTTACACTACATCACGTAGTTAGTTTCACTGGAGCCTCAGAACTAAACTTCCGCTTCCTGCGGATGCCATTAGCACGTAGCGTGGCGGCTGGCCGAACTTACACAGGTGGGTGCGTTCCGAATGACAACGCGGCTGCTAGGGTGGTCGACTCACTACCTCTCTGATAAACACTCGGGAATGGTGCGGGTTTGGGTAAGAGGGTTAAGGTGAAAGGCTACCACCACAACCCTTAAGAAAGGAGCGAGGATTTAGGTAGCAGGTTACCGCTCAATCCGTAAGGTAAAGGGGAGAGAGTGCCTAGAGAGCTCGGTAGGAGCCAAGCCCTAGGAACCAACATTGATTTGTTACTGGCGAGGGGCACCTTATACACCCGTCGAAGGGGTGTGGAGGTCCCGTTAAGCGGGTGGTTTCAAAATGGCAGCACGGTCGCTGGAGCTATCTGCTCTTGCAGGGTTACTAACATGATCACAACAAAGTAGCTTGCCTTGAACACAAAACACAATTGTTATTATTATTATTTATGAGTTGACGTTAAAATTATGCAAAACAATTATAAGGTACAATTTTAAGAACTTAACATAACATTATTCACAATAAATAGCTTCCCCGCGCATATTTTGACATTTAAAACGTCTATGCGTGTGGTTTAGGCAACATGGCCGTGACAGTAAATAAACATGACGTGATGCGGCTTTAGAGGTATGTATGCAAGTCCTTCTCACTATCAAATTACTATAATAAGGGCTATTCTTGATTATACAAAGTATGTACACACATCATAATATTACGTGAAACATCAAGAGTCGGCAACACGTGGTTTAAGTTAGGCCTAACATGGTTGAATTATTATTTTAAAAAAATAAAAGTATGATATAAATGAGACAAATACACTCCATTGCTAATATTTAGGTACAACAAAATGTGTACTTTAATTTCTACATGACAATTTGGCTATCTATGTTTATACTTTGATCTTGTTGCTGCTGAATATTATTTTGAATATTATTAAGTTACTAAATAACTGTTCCTAATAGCACTTTTAACATTTTAATAATTTATATTAATTTAATATGACATTACAAAAATTTTTGGCTTGTTTAGAACTGTAAATTTGTACAACAATTCCAGCCTTATTTTTTCTCGACCACATCTATGATGTCCTAGTCAAGAAACCTAGTGAATTTTCTTACAGTATTGCAACAGAAGTAATTTTTACCGGACGAGTGCTTCACGAGTTCACTTGTCACAACTGACAAACCACACTTTAACTGAAGGGTGGGAAGTGGGAGATGACTGTACCAAGATATTTAACTTGACAACCACCCCGCACTGGCCATGACAAATCTCTCTTCGTACACTGTTGCCCTTTACTTCACTTCAGTATATGGCTTGTTATGCTCCTGAGAAAATCACAAAAACCATAGGGAAAATAGAGCTCACACTAATTTGTTACTTTCTAAAGACTGCTGACGACCCTGTGGCGATGGCGACGGGATGGTGAGGGGGGTACAGAGAGGCAGGGAGACAGCAGGAACTCGACAAGGAAAGAGGATATTGTCTGGTCACCGCTAACTCTCAAACACTGGCATCGTGCACATAAAAAACAAGCTGTACATTTGTCACACACTTTTCCTTCTACCACACTCCCTACCTACAAGCCCCTAAACATATACATCCAGCCAAGCCAGCGTAGCTCAGGATCGAGGGGACAAGAAGGAAAGGCAGAGAAACACCTGGTTATCCAGCTAGTATACTAAACACAGGAGTAGATTTTTGCTTAAACATACACAGAATAAGAAGGACTATATGTTTAATATTTTTATTGTTAGTTGCGGTACACCGGCCGTATCAGCGTCTAACGATGCTACGCCACTGAACTACACGATAATAATTATGTTTTATTTCTGATTGGATGGATACTATCTGCTTGATAAAACTTTGCAACATTCAATAATTTTAACATTTTTGGGGACCTTATTGGCTTATCTGGTACCATTTTATTCAGAAATATCTGCCTATTAATAAAAATTTAATTTAAACTATTATTTGTTTTAAATAATTTAAAAGTACACAATTTAGAAACAATTTTAAATATTTAAGTGTAAAAATCTGTTGTTTCATATCCAGGCACACCAGCTATCCAACTACACTATACTCTGGAAGTGTGGACTGACATTGAGGTACATGGAGTGTTTACTTGTTTATCCAAAGGTCACTCCATTTTACGACAGAAACAAAACAGATCTTTGTTTTGAATAGGCCTATGGAGTTTTAATTATTTAAGAAACTCACAACAAATGTGATAAATAGTAAAATGTTGCATGAAAATGCAAATAACGCAACCTAAATTCATGTCTTATCCTACAATTAGTTTGTACAATTGTCAATAAGATGTAAGTATATCATTCCAGGTCTTAACTAATTCACACCCTGTACGAACTGTGGTTATTTTTAAATGTTGCAGTATGTCGAAAGATTCCCACATTTAGTTCTGATAATTTTTTATGGTGTAGACATTTGTTATAAACAAATAGGTTGCTCTAAAAAAAGAGGAAAACAGTTTAACGTACACATTACTGACTGAATGAAAGAGCAAAAAAGTGAGACTAAACGTAGGAGAGTTGAGTAAGCAGCAGTTGGGACAAAAGTAATGGACAACTTTAAAAGGTTTCTCTAGACAAATCACAATATTTTTTATCTGCAATTTTTTTTTTTTTATTTTACTTACCAGTATTTGATTTTATTGTTATTATTACTACCCTGCATACAATATTCACTCTGACTTCACTTCACATTCAAAATAACATCCTTGCACAAGTCTAATGTATTTCTTAAAAAGGTTTCATTATGAAAAAAATATTGTTTATG
>PNEQ01004306.1:26423-58746 GCA_003012365.1 Medauroidea extradentata
TTCCTGCCGCGACGGTCACGAAGAGTGTGATATTCGCGTGAGGCCGTGATTAAAACTTTAAAACGATATTATAGCGTATCTCTCGTGGGACTGACGGAACAAGTCCAGGGTTCCGAAGTATCGAAGTACATAAACTGCCGGTGTTTTGAATCAGTAATAATAGACCCCCACACTACAACATTAGAAGGGAGAGAGGATATAACAATATATATAAAACTACATGTAAGACATACACATAACCATACTTAACAACTTCATACTGTTCTCCAAAAAACATTCATAAGATAAATTTACATAATACGTACATGCAGAAGTGAGTAGACAATTTCAAATTTGCAATTACACGTAGCAAGCTGACTTACTTATTTGTGGCATCAACAAAGAGAATATCATAACAACTTTAAAAACTTAATGACTTTATGAGAAGACTTACCAGCTATGGCAAGAGATGAGAGAGCGAGAGAGTCGCCGTAGTGGCCACAGGTACCCAAGTCCTGGCCTCGCAGAACACTAAGTCTATATTGAACAAGTTTGTCTCATTTTGACATTTTCTTTTGAGAAACATGTCTAGCAACTACACTGTATTGACCTTTAAACCATCTCGACTTTCTAGGATCTCTATACTCTGAGAGACTCACCAGGCTGGTTCACACTGTGTAAGAGTATAAAGGCCATAGTGACCGGTTGCTCAACTGACGAGACATGCCTATCACCCGCCTGGCCTGAAGAACGGATGAGATGAGGTGAGATGTGTGTGGAGCAACGAAGGAACGAGAAAGGCAGGGGAAACAGAAGTTCCCGAGAAAAAACCCGCCACCCTACGGCAATGTCTGCCACGTTTCACAGGTGCGAAAAATCTGGGACTGGCTCCACCGTGGTTCAAGCCAGGATCACGAATGTGGGAGGTGAAAGGTCTGGTCCCTTGCCCACCACAGCCCCTCTTATCAGAAGAAACATGTCAAAATATGTCAAACTTATACAGTACCAATTATACTACAAACTACATAATCAAACACTTTCTTAACCAGTAGGTTAATCTTGAGAACACTTTTAAAAGTTCCAAATAAAATATTACCTGCAGTAGAGGAAATTGTAAGAGGAAAAAAAAAAAAAAAAAGAAAATTTTTTTTCTACTGTGTCTTTTTGAATCTAGTTTGACAAAATTTGTTTTCATGGGGCTGCCGGAAAAACACTACTCAGGCATGACTAGTATCTATTGGGAGCCAAAGAGTTACAGAACACATTTTTGCACATTAATTCTAAAATAGAATACCTACAATAAATAAATACAAAAAAATTTGAAATGTTTTTGAACCAACAAAGAAGCAAAAACTCAGCTGTAGTTCCGTGGTTACACAACACAAACTTGTCGAGCAAGTAATATGAATATCAGTTCTAGGACAGACGACAGTGTAACGGTCAGGCAACGTGCCTCCAACCACGACAATCTGGATTCAATTCCCAACGGAGTTGAGCCCAATATTTAGTACATGGGAACCATGGTGAATGTTGCTGTTAACAGGTGAAGAGCGTTTCCTTGGGGGATGCCGCCCTCTGTATGCCACAACTTGAATATAGGGCTTCATTTCACGTCATTGCACAGACTTTCTCGTATCGCAACAAATGTCAGATCACATGGACATAATATGATATTTAACACTGTAGTCGACTAACATTTAGAGCATGAAATGTCATCAATGTTGATATGCCTTCAGTAATGCTTGTAACAATGAAAATACTGTAAATAAAAGATGGCTGTCCATGCTTCATCGCCCTCAGTTCACATTTTTGAGTCCCATCAGAAACACTACAACAAGGTTCTGCTTTATTTCCTGTTAGGTGTGACTATGTTATTTACAAGCCATCAATACTTACTGTCTATTCGCGTTCAAGTGAGAGCGAGCGAAGCACATTCACGTGATCGAAGGTAAGGTATGTGAATGAAAACACACTGTGTTCTCGTAATTGCAGCTTGTAATTAGGGGTGTCCGGAATGCTCGCCACATGTAGTGGCAGACAGGTATTATTGAGCGTAGAATACCATGCACGAATTAGCCTCGTAATTATCAAACCATCTGTATTGTGCAACTGACAGTGTTATTGAACCCGTAAAATACATTTTTAAATACAATCATTCCACATTAAAGATATTTACATCATACTTTTAATAAAACCGTCACACAAGATGAATAGACACTTGTACACAAATCTCGTAGGCACAATTTAACAAATCCCTACAAATCTAGCAGGAGCGCAACCACTCAGTACTAGGCACCAGTTTCCTCACTATACCTCACCTCTCACTTCATCAGAAGACGTACTTACACTCTAATGGGACACGGGATAGACTACTACCATGACATAAACAGTATTAAATTTTAACAAACTCACATTTTAATACCGGTAAAGGTTACAAAATACGCATCAAATGCCCTCAGGCTGATCACAAAATGTCCAAAGCCAAAAAACAGAACAAATACAATCATTACACGTAATTAACAAATGTGAAAATTGGGCTTCCGATCCCCTCGCGACCAAAAAGGCACCACATCGCCAAATTCCACAGGGATAAGTATAAATTAATGACCAACTCTATGCAAAAAGGTCCCAAATTTAACAAAACTTATCAGAAACTAAAAAATGGTACCACGGTGCTGCGTCGGTCACGAAGATGTCGGTAAAACACACTCACAAGCTGGGCGGAGGAAGAGTGACCCAGCACTGCTCGGAAAGGCACACCTAGGCTCGGAAGAGGAGGGGTAAACGGGGAAAGCACGAAGACGGCCGAACCTGGCCGAACATCCTCGAAGCTGCGCAAAGCGCATCAGAGTCAGAGAGGGAGAGGATAACGAGTTCATTGGCAGGCTAATACACGGCGCACTATTCAAAGTCACAAGCCAGAATAACGTCAGCCCAGGAAAATTATTGTCACATACTTGAAGCAAACATTAAAGGCACATAGGCAGGTGAGCTGACCAGCTCACACTGACAGTTTTATAGACGTTATGCGAAGTTTGTATGTAATTGATATCATTCATGTTGCAGCACGTGTTTTAGATATAATTACTATACAGAACATGCAGTTCATGTATCACGATCTACGATCGATAAGTTAATAAACAGGACATAACAGCCCTAGTTAGGCGTAAGTGTGTTTACGTACGTTCGACTGTAACAGTGAAACATATTTACAGCTGACATTTCTGCCTGACTAAAACATTATAAGAAAACAATATGAACACTCGCTTGAACAGTCACCAACTTAACTCTCGCCACACTGCGACAGCGCGCGCTGGTTAGTAGCTTGTACACCCCTTACCGCTTATACTAGTATCACGCACTCTTGTTTACAAACTACAACTCTCACATCTCTGCGAATGAACTATAAATGAAAGAGTGGTACAAATTTTACCGACATCTATGTCTACATCATTTTCAAGTAACTTATAGATTGATTCATATATTTGTCTGCTTTTGTTAAGTATTTTGTATATTGTATAGTCTACTGTTAATACTTATTTGTGCATTTTGCATAACCTGCAAGTTACTTGTTTGGTGTGTATAGGTCTTGCTGAGTGACAACTCCTAACACATGTTCTATTATGTAAATAATCACCATTAATTTTGTGCATTTTGTACAACATTTACTTGTTTAGTAGCTGTATAGTTCTTGCTCAGTACTATACCTTACCTCCGTGTGAATTTTGTATATAATTCAGTCTACCTTCAATTTTTGTGCTTTCTGTATTCAATCTGTTCTTACTGTGTAGTACTTTTCTCAGCACTATCTGGACAACTAGCACAAATGTGTGAATTCGGAGGCTTACAAATAAATTAATTAATAAACACAATAGTGCTACCAGGCATCTCACACAAATATGTCAAAATCAGGCACACTTATACTGTAGGTGATGGCAAGTCCGACATTCCACTCAAATATCTTGTTAAATAGGTACCATTTAAATGCACTGTGGCAAAACTGCAAATTTGGTGTTTGCAAAAAAGGGTCTTTTAACATCATAAGTACTTCAACTGCACAAAATTATTGACTGTTTGATAATAAATTAAGTAAAGGATATTGCAACATGTTCACATGTAATGTGACCTACTAAACATGGGGGAGTACAGAGGAATTGGAAATAAAAGAGTGAGAAGTTGCAAAGGATGTGAATAGAATGGAACTGGGTAGAAATGCTATGTTTGTGATGAAGGGAAAGAAAATATGCCAGTAAGGCCCTTAAGGCCAGGTATGGCAAAAAAAAAAAAAACGGAAATTTTTACATCAAATTTGATAAAAGTGAAAGGGGTTAGGAAGTTCGGTAAAGGTTTGTGAAGTGATGAGAATGGCTGTTCAAGCAGGTGGTCGCCCAGTCAAAGTAATAATTTAGTATTATTAATGTGAATGTATATAAAGTTGTATTGGCTACTCACTCTTGACGAGAACTCTGAACCGCGAACGGACGCCCTCTCCGTCCTGGTGCGCCCCACCACTGTCCTGCAGCCAGCAGAAGTAGACGCCCGCGTCACCTCGCTCCAGCCGGGACAAGAACAACCGGCCGTCTGGCTGCGGCCGCAGGCGGCTAACAGGGCCAACGACGCGCCCCTCCAGGACCCGCTCCCAAGTTACTGCCCCCTCGCCGGGCTCTGCGCACGACAGCGTCACGTTACTGCCCACGTCGGCCGTCACCTCCAGCAACTCGGGACCTCCCGCCGCACGGCAACAACCTGTCAAACACGCCCACCTCCTTCCGCTCCAGAAAACTCTTCAATCAAAGAAAACATCCCTGTACCTCGCCTGACCACACGTACGTACCTTCCGCGATCACAATCAACAGCAGTATATCCGCCAGCTTCGTTGTGACCATTCTCCCATATCACATACTAGATGAGGGAGACACTGCAAGTCGCATCTATAACACGTCCAGTCAGACGTCACACAGGCCGGGAAAAACACATTACAACGTAATAACACTCAAATCAGTTCGACAGAAAACTACATTTTTTGCTCTAAGATATAAATTGATTCGTGTTTATGCCAAAAATATATTCCGTAATAGCTTTCCTTCACATACAATTCTGGCCTATTGCTTCCGTGTAATACTGCCCATTTATAACAAAATGACTATCTGTCGCCATTTTATATTAATTGCTTCAGAATTCAAAAATGTTTTTTTTTTTATATTGAAATAAGAAAAGTATCCCAATAACAAATCCAAGAACATCAGCAAATTATTTAAATGAATATTTCATAAATATAGCTACTGGTTTTTAAAGGTTTTACATGGCACAGGACATGTAAAAATGTGTTCTTAAAAATTGTCTGTTATCAACGGTTATGTTTCTTGTAGAGGAAAAAGAGGGTGAAATGCATTATAAAACACAAAGATACCTATAGTACAGGCCTCGATACAATACCAATAAAATTACTAAAAATTATCAAGCCTCAACCACGTGCCAGGATATATACGCATATTGGGTCTCTTGACACACTGCCCCTTCCTCGCCCTTATTGATCACATCAATAACCAGAAGTGACTGTAGCTCGAGGGTGGTCTTGTATCTGACGCTGGAAATAAAGCTGTAAGTACAAATTAAAAATTTTGGCAGATTTTTTAATCAGCGCAATCTTGGAATGAATTAAATATTTCTGGAAATGGAATCCTGATGTAGTTGACGTCGGTAAGGCGTCAGCCTTTTATGCTTCGCCATGTCAAGGTAGGTGAGCGGCCACATCATTAACAGACAGGCGCTACAGCGCTGCATTAGTGCAGCGAAGTGTGACCACGTCAACACCAAACAAACCTATTTGAGTGGATCTATGACAGTGTAGATACTTATTTAAGATATTTATTCTGGGTTAAGATTCTGTTTCTTCTCTTGTTTTTTTTTTCTTTTCTTTTACATGTAGAGACTATGAAGTATGCTGACGTGAGCCTACGTGCCAGTCCAAACCGACAAGAAATGTTTGAATTTCGCTCTTTTAGTGTATAATTTTTAATGTATAACTTAAGTAATTTATTCATTTGTTTGCATAATGTAAATATGACTTGTCCGATATCTTTGTGCAAAAATGTACCCAAAAAAAGATCTAAGGATGCAATAAACTAAATCTAAATCAAACACTCACTCGCTCTCGCTCTCGGCCAGCGGCAGAGAAGTCGACTAAACATCTAATAATTAACACAAACCATAAAGACGCCACAGTGCCTAGGCGTAGCGATAAAATATATAGTGCTTCACACGAGTGTTAATTTTCAGTGTAATACTATTGTCGAATGGTATGTGTATGTTTACTTTCAGCAGACATTGAACAGCAGACGCAGTAAAATGACTGTAAAAATTATGTGTCAATCATATTGTGACCATTTCATCCATCACTTAGGGAAATTTCGGTTTCCCTCCCTCGCCTTCCGGACAACCATATCTGCCGAGCAGAAGGCGGTGGAAAAGCCAGTCTTCTTCCAGCGGGCCATAAGAACGGACGTGCTCGTCGTGAGTGTCGCGGTCTCGGGGGACCTCAACTTGTTGCTCCAGTCACCTAGGTAAATCAATAGTTTTAACGTAATTACCGGAACTTTCTTTATTGTATTTTGTGCCCCCGAGATACGTTGTTCGCGTGTGGGAGACTCCGCTAGACACACTTTAACTTTCTCTCTCTTATTATCTCGCACCGAGGCACGTGAATTTTGTTCAGTGTAGGCTAGCAGGCGGCCATAGGCCTGTGCCCACTTTGAGTTGCTAACATCACTTTCATCTTTTGAGTGCTAATAAACGCCGTGTTATTTCTCCAGAAGTCTGACTTGTGAATGTAGCGTACCCCGCTTCCTGGGGGAACTTAAGGGTGACGCCTTAATCCGTCGACATCCACCTCGCAATATATGAGAACTTTCATATTTGCATTATTTTCAATGATCAGTAAGATGTATTACCTAGTGAGTACCTACGGGAGTGTGAAATTATGACTGTTCCAAAGACACGTGGACACTAGTCTCTGTCACACGTGTCATCGTGAAACCAAAATAACTACTTCATCATTTTATCTGACAGGTCATCACGGGATGGGGCTCGCCTCGTTCCCACACCCAAGTATTATAACATATTTTTGAGTAAGAGTCTCGTGTTAGCCCAAGTCATTAGGCTAGCTGGCTCCCATTCTTAAAACTTTCCGTACTATTAATCTCAAAGAAAACGTAAACAGACATTCCCGTGATCCCGGCCGCGTCATAGTTATGGTAAATGAACCACCGTCACGGGATCAGGGGAAGGAATTCAGGCACGTGGGAATACCTTACCTCAAACCACCACCAGCCTTTATTTTTAGTTTTTTTATTTGTTTTATTGCATCCTTATGATCATTTCTGCACATGTTGTACCAAGATATTGGACAAGTCATAGAGTTAACATAATATATAGTTATAACATAAAAAACATGATATAAGGTTGTACATAACATAAGGTTATACATCTATGTACAAGAATATAATATGAATAAATAATCTTCGTTCATCACTTCCTATATGGCAACTGGATGAAGTCGTCAATAATCTGAAAAAAGAAGAGGGAGAAAGAGACCTGACATGTAAACTGTTATACAAGTATGTAATTTAATGTTTATGATTTAAGTACTCTTCTACTGAATAAAAAGCATGTTCAGAGAAATAATCCCTCAGTTTTCTTTTGAAAGTTTAGGGTTTGAGAAAAATATTTCTTGCAAGTTTTTTGGTAGTTTGTTAAAAATGTTACTTCCGGAGTAGAAATGCCCTTTTTGTACTAATTTTAAATTTACAGAGGGCATGTGAATGTGTTTTTTTATTTCTAGTGTCATGCTTGTGATAGAATTCATTTTTCTCAAAAATGTTATTATTCTTAGACATAATACATATATAATATACATATATTCACATGGCAATGGCAATATCTTGGTGCTTTTAAAAAGAGGTTTACAGGAGTCAGTTTGTTTCTTACTGTTCATTATTCTTACTGCTCTTTTTTCCATACAAAATACTTTTTACTGTCAGTGGAATTGCCCCAAAAATGATGCCGTATGTCTTGATAGAGTGAAAATATGCAAAATAGACCATTCTTATTGTGTCCTTGTTTAAGATTTCGACAATATTATGTAAAGCAAAGCAAGCACAGCTTAGTTTACGTAGAATATATTCAATGTGTTATTTCCAATTTAGGAAACACAACCATTTGTAGACCAAGAAATTTAGTTTTAGTTGTTTCATTGATTTTTTCTTCATTGCTAGCAATATATACGTCCATTTGTTTACTGTTTTTTGTCAAAAAATTCGTAATATGTGTTTTTCCTACATTATGATTTAATTTGTTCAAGGAAAACCATGCGTTCAACTCTGTAAATGTGGTATTTGCTATTTGTCTGAGTTCTTCTACAGAATCACCAGAGACAACTAAACTTGTGTCATCAGCAAATAAAATGGGTGTAACGTTAGGGTTCAGGGAACGTGGTAGATGTGATTTCTCATCACCAGCATTCTGGAATCAATGGAAAATGCGTTATGTACGATATTATGTTTGTTTCTGGGTACTCCGAAAAGCCAGACAATGCCAAGATTGACATACTATTGTACCTCCTGGTTGGAAGACAATGCAGAAGAATTGTGGGCTCACTTCAGTCCTCTACCAACCAGCTACGCGATTCCCTGCAAGTGTTTGAAAGTAATTTGAATTCATGCAGAAATACAATATTTGAGAGATTAAAATTTAATTTTAGATTTCAAGGCACAGATGAATAGGTAGACGAATTTATTACGACTTTACACACACTGGCAGATAATTGTGACTATGGTGAATTGAAGCAGGAGCTAATTAAAGATCGCTTGGGGGTCGGAATGAAGGACAAAAAATCAAGTGAGGAACTTCAGCTGAAACTGACTTTGTCTCTGAAAGATACAGTGTTGAAGGCGAAACAGGCGGAGATATAGTCTCAACAGTCACTGGTCTTGCTACAGGATTATTCTGGCGGTGGTCTACAACTCAACATGGTGCGAGGAAAGCCAAGCAGCAACAGGGTCGATGGCAACTGGTACGGAAAAAGCGGCACCCTTCGCTTTCGAAAAATTCCGCCGACCACAGTGCAGCGCAAATTCTGTGGGCAGAGGTAACATGATCTGTCTCACTGTCCGGCCAGAAGATGTAAGTGTTTTCTGCGTGGAAAACAGGGCCACTGGGCTGTTGTGTGTAGGGCATCCAAACCTCTGGCGGTTTGCAATGTCGGAGAGATGCAAGGTAAGTGAGTCAGTAACAGTAAACTTGAAGACCAGGATACAGGCGAAATTATAGGGAACCTAACTCTAACAATTAGTGCAGTAAATTCAAAACTATGTGACCTTGATGCTGACCATTCCGCATTCCCTCTGCTGAAGCTCATCGTGCGCACCGTGCCTACCAACCCGAACAGCAGAGGAGGGCAGAAACGCAACAGCATAATGAAACACACCCGGCCACACGGCGCCAAGAGGTGGCGGCGCCTAGTCGCCACCCCGTGACACCAGGTAGTGTAAAAATGTGCTTCGGTATTAAAGAACCGTGAGAAAATGTAGGGAAAGTGCCCCGTACGTACTAACGCCCTCTCAACAGCTGTTCACATGGTGAGTGCTATGCTGTCGTATACAGGCAAAATGTGGTAACATGGGTTGCACCCACATTTGTTGAATGAGTTTAAAGGCCAGAGGTAAACTTGTTTTCACTTAAACAGTTCTTAATCAGAGTAAATCGTGCTTAACCTAAAACGTAGCAGAAACACCCCTGCATCACAACAGCAACTTAGACTAAAATTATTGCTGCTGACCCTGCAGCGTTAAAATTCTCTAAATTATTTTGAAGTAAACTTAAATGGGATAATTTTGGTAAGTGTTTTAAAGTGTTCTCAGTTCCTACCTAAATCATAAAGAATCAAAATACATATTACTGCAACTTAATGTAGATAACATAATTATCTAGATACTTGTAAACTTAATTTTGGAAAATAATTATATAGATATTCTCTAGTACAATTTGGGACCTTAGTCTTCAAGAATTTATATTTGAAAATTATTCTCATTTTTTCTTCTGTTTTTAAGGGTATTTGTGTATTGACGAGCATGTGGCGAGAATTTGCTGGTCGAGGCAGGTACACCATCATGGGATCGACAGTTGGCGGATAGTGGCGTTAGAAGGAGTTCGGCTCTGTGTCACTCCTGGTACCATCAAGTCTTTGTTCAACAACACATGGCGTATCAATAGTCTAATTTTTATTATCTCTGGATTATTTCACTTAAATTCCTTTACGTACCCGGAGTTACCTCCTTCACCTCTGCCACTCGCGATGCCCAGGGGCTTAACGTCACCTAAATTTTACTTCCAGCCCGCATGGCAATTTTTCGTCGTGCAGCTTCGCTTACCAGACGGGCATAAGTTCGGGCCAACTTCAGCCACTGTCATAGTGATTGTGTTGTATGGATACTCTGTGAATTCTCAATAATAACTACCTCAGTAAGTATGTGTGTTATTTAATGGCTTGCCGCTTCACCGCCTTAAGGTTACGGGATCCTGAAAACCCGCCAAATTTCGTAGTGTTTTGTCTTGGGCGTCGTAGGCGTCCAGTTGTCCGACAACCTTCCCGAGTGTCTTGTGTGTGCATTGAGGCGTAGGGAATGCCTAAAGAGTCCCCTGCATATTTGAGATGCCGAGCGGGAGGGAGTTAAACCAGCTAATGCCATGGTCGTTGGCCACATGACACACACTCTCCGAGTGCTCGCCCTCCCTGACGAGCTGGCGCTGCCATGTACCGTACGCCACTACCATGAAAGACAGTTATCATTTAGTTTATGGTAGATATTGCTTCGTCAAACCCCTTACCGTAACCCCCGCTTGTGTCACACTACTGATATTAAATATTCCCTTATATTAGAACAAGAGAAGTTATATTAGGTGCTATTCCCTACATGAAAAGGGACTTGAATTTTATAAATTAATTCTCCCAACATGGCATAAAACACATTACTGTGCTTTTCACCAAACATTCTTTCTCAAATCATCTAGATTACACACAAACTTTCCTCTGCTTAGTTCAATTGGAATGAGCTAGGGCGCTTTACCCATAACTCTGGTTAGACTGGTTCCCAATCTGTACTGTAATTTCACAATGTTAAAATTTGTCCAAAATTGATCAGTTTTACAAACAAGCGATAGAGGCATGGAAAAAACCAAATTTAGAGCTCAAAATTTTGTTTACAGTTTTTCACAAGTAATTGTAAAGCCAAAAATTAATTTTAATGAATATTAACATTATAAAAGGCTTGTGAGCGATGTCTTACTGGCTTGCTACTGTCTTGAAGTTCACTAAAACATAGCTAATTAGTTAAACAATTTGGTTCCTCTTCTCAAAACCGTAATGCTTTTATAAATTTATATCACTAAGTTACATGAACTCGCTCCCCAGAGTTACTCTCCTTAGGACGGCGGCAGTAACAGGCGTCATATTAATTGCCTGCCACCAACATCTTATCAGGATAGAAGTCAGGCCAAGAAGAAAGATAAAAGGGATGCCAGCAATAGCGTAAGTTCAAACAATCGCCTCATAGATAGGAAAACAAATCATATCTTACTGAGAGAGTCAGCTTTTTAAGTTATTGATTAACATTGCATAATATAAATATTCTGCTGAATATCTCAGTATGCAGTACTTGATGTGTGCCGTTGACGCCTGTTCTACCGCTGGCCCTTTCGGACCACTGCGGCCATGAACCGGGGCGAGATCCCCCCCCCCCCCAATTCAGCTACAGCATGACATGAGCACCGTACTTCATCAGTGGAGACGACAACACCAACGTTTACCTCTCTGAAGGTACATTACGGTCTACAACTTAGCAGTTTTGGGCTAGCCAAATTCGGTTGCAGGGCCCACAGTGCATTTGTTAGCATGTCAAAATAATCTAGAACTACCCCAGACCATGTGATAATGTTTGTTGATAATGCGGTAGCTACGGGATGATGTGCCTAGAACTAGGCCTTAGATTTTGGAGGTACTACAGAGAGTGGCGCCCCTTCCTCCAACTCGTGTTAACCATAGTATATCAATAGCATAACTTTTAATTTCACGAAACATTTAATTTAATTTTCATTGGCTCGGAAGTGCCCCTCGACCCCTTCCGACACATCCACCCAGGGGCTTAACTTAAATTATTGTTTTACCCACTTGGTGTTTTTCCATGCAGCATAGCCTACCGGTCGTGTTCAGGACCGGGACCGTCTATAACACCACCATGTTTGCCTTGTGTATGGATTATGGTCTTGTGCAATAAATGTGTCATACATTGAGATACATATTTTATTTGCATGCTGCTTCACAGCCTTCAGGGAGCGGGACCCTATAACCTACACTTTCCCAATGTACAGCGTATGGTGTTTTCTCTTGGTGCTTTGTCTGTGCTACGGGCATGGAGAATGCCAAATGATTCCCCTGCATAAGTATCAACGACGACGAGCGGGGAATAAAGAGCATAGTAATTAATTTATTATAAAAAATACCAGTCTGATGTGTACTTTTGAGGTTAAAGCAGTTTGGTGACTGGCAAATTTGGTGGCTACCTCATACATAGAAAAAAAATAAGGTGTTAGCCTCATACTCCTCGCCAGTCATTCAGACATTGCGTTACCCCCGTGGAAAGGGTTTATTAATTTTATTTTCAATTTTAACTTATGAAAGAAATATCAAACAAATATGTCTATAATCATGTACGGATTTTGTATTTTCCTTAATACGAGCCTTGGCTGAAGGGATCTTCAATGTCAAATAAATAAATATAAAAAAATCACGATTTCATTTCAATATAAAACTTGAACTACCCATAGAGCAATGTGCTTCTACAGACGGAACAGCGCTCCTGTCGGCGTGTGCTTCACCAAAATAAAACGTCTCGTGTTTTACTTATGAGATTCCCATGAGATCCCTATATTGTCCTCGTACAATATTTGCCTTTAGTTCGTTGGATTTAACTTTCTGATATTTCCGGTTAACTGGCGGAGAAATAATGAACTGTTTTCTAAAGACATTTCCCTTATTACTGACGAACACTGGCGACCCAACAGTGATATCAGTGCTGTCTGCTGAAAACGGAAGGAGGCCACTGGGAGACAAAAAAAAGTAAAAATTCCTCTATGTTTGTAAGTATTTTTTTATTTCATAGGGATTTTGTTGTTGTTTTCAAAAATGTAAACAATAAAAAAATTAATTTTGATTAGTTTGTATTGTACTTTATTTGAATTCTTAACTGTTTTTGTACGGTATATTTTGCATGTGAGATACTTCGGTTATTTATAAGTAATTTAAATACGCATACTTCATGTTTTCGCTCTAAATACAATTGTAATGATTCATTATAAATACTGCTGGAAAGTCTGTTTTTTTATGATTGCTGCTAATAAAAAATAATTTTATAACACTGTCTGCATAAGGCAGTCTAATTGTGTCAAATTAAACCAATACATCCATATAATTTTAATTGTTCTAGCAAGCCAAAATAATTTTGCACGAGTAGCTTTGGCGTAATGTTAATAAACCGGTACGAAGTATGTGTCATCACCATAGTCGCACAGTTTACGCCCATACTTCCCTTAGTTTTAACCCTACTTTTTAGCATAGGTCTCTAGATTTACTTTCAGGATTTTACTTTGAGTCGGAATCCGGCAATCTTGATTTGTTTAGTGGCATTTGTAAATAGTTCTTGGTTCTGGAATATTGTCATGTTTTTTCGTATTACAGGCAATTTGCGCGTTTGTACGTGGCACAGGAACGATAATGTATCGTTCTATGTTAATTCTTTTCTATGCGAGCCACTGAACCTAGTCACAATATGTTTATCTACGAAAAGAACACACGCTTGAAACTATGCTTTATCATGAAATATGATTTTGGGGCCTCTCGAAATGATTATGAACTTCTTTTTTAGACTGTTGTAACTACAAAAATGGTGCTCGAATTCGTAAAACAAGATGCATGTCTATTGTCATTCAACATTTTAAAATTCACTTAAAATTGACTTAACTACAAACTTCTCTCAAATAACATGGGGGTCACCACTTAAAGTTTCATAGGAAAAAAGAATAAAACTAAAACACTGCCGGTTTGGTGCACAACGGATAGAAGGGAAGTGGTTACCATAGAATTTCTCGGAAAACTACATTGATTACGTAGGCATCTTAATAGTACTTGACTATATATATATTTGCGTGTTGTATGGTATGTATGGCTTTAGATGAACCCTCTGTTAAAAATTTAGTTTGTGTGCTTACAAGTACATGTGCATTCAGATATAATATCGTCGGCCAGTGTTAAAAGACTTGCTAGCTTATAATGTTTAAAAGAGCCATCCTAGAGGTTTTTGAGCTACATTACAATATTGCACACACATAAAAATTATACAATGGAAGTCTGTATAACGCTGGTGTTCTGCGACAATCCTGGTGTTACAGCACTTCCGTGGTATACTGGGCATGACCAGCCCTTCATTTATTCAGGCTGCTGAACATAAGATACCCAGAAATATGCCTAACCGAGTATGAAAACCATTGCATGAAACTTACTATGTTTTATGTGTTTATTGAGAAAATATCTTGGGGGTTCAGACTGGGTCTACAGACCTTGCTCAGCTACTTGTACAGAGGTGTGTGACAACTTGCAGGATGACATTGATAGGATGTGATTGTGGACTGATGAGAACAAAATGAATATAAATGTGAGAAAGACCGAGGTTGTTTGGTTTACGAGAAAGGGAGGTTAGGAGTACAGACGTGTACAAATGGGAAGGGCAGCAAATAGAGAAGCTTCAGAATAAAAGTACCTAGGCATAATGATGCAGAGTGACTTAGGGTGGAGAAGGCAGGTAGAGAGAGTGGAGTCTAAAGGGACAAGGACCCTAGGTGCAGTGAAGGGCATGTATTACAATGGTAGGTGTGACCAGTGTTCAAGTATGCAGCAGAGTGGAACCTGTACGTGGAATTGGAGGTGCGGGACTGGAGAAGGTACGAAGACAGGCAGCGAAGTGGGTGCAGGGTAAATGGAGAAGGCAAAGTCAGGTTGCTGAGGAAGAACTGAAAATTCGGCCATCAGTGATGTTGAAGGAACTGGGGAGGAACTCATTGAAGGAAAGGAGAGAGTGGAAAGGCTAGTTAAGATGTACTAGGTGGTGAATGGAGAGGGAGGATGGGATAAATTAGGCTGGCTGTGTTAGGTAAGACAGGGTAGGGCCTATAGAGGAATAGGTAGTAATAGAGAGAAGATTCAGGTAATGAGCAGAGCGGAGTAGGCAGTCTATGTATAGGAGTTCGGTGAGGGAGTGGAATTTGCTTTCTAAAGAGCTGGTGGAGTGGGGAGGGGGGTTGTAATGTTTAGGAGGGGATTGGTAGGTGAGTGAGGAAGATGATATAGCTTGCCACCGAGGAGTTACCTAATCTCAAGTGATATTAAGTATGTGTATACTATATGTTTCAGAAATCAAAGACATAAGCACAGCACTGATGTGGTGTTGTAGTTGACACTCGTGAAGGCATTGGGAGGGGCTGTGTGTGATAGGCTTGGTGTCGACCTGATGAATATTGTTGAGGTATTAACCACAAGCCACAACTCAGTTGGTTGTGAATGTTGTGTTTCAGATGTGGGCGCTCGGCCACTTCTGCCACTGCAGTGTGCTGTATGTTTTCCAGAATGGTATGTGTGCATGTTCTTTACTTGAGACACACAAATTGAACTTGCTAAAAAAAATTGGCAGATGTAAGTTACAATCATGAGAGATGAGAGATTCTGGGGAATATTTTATATCTCGATACTTGATGTAAACAGAGAATATGAAGTCGATCATGGTATTGATGACTGATCAGAGATATTTCATCACATATCTTTGATTTTCCTTCAAGACGCTAGTGAATCCAGGCAAGTGTCAGATTTTCGGGCTGAGCCAGTAAAAAAAAGTAATAAGTAATACAGTATTTCAATATGGGCATCACAAAGTAAAACAGAATGGAGGAGTTTGGTTCTACCATCGGATACAAAATATTACTATCAAATAGTAAAATAAAACTCATCTTTTTTCATGGTAGGCTATCAGTTTTAAATGTACTTAGTCACTACACTCATCTACTCTGTTTTACGTATTATTCAGTACTTATTTGTGATACGAGTTTAAAATATTGTATTTCCAATTACTGAAAATTAATCTGTTTGGATTTTTATTTCACCAAATATTGTCAACGAGTGAATTAAAAAATTCAAGATTTATTCACAGCGCCTATTTGTTTGTAAATGTATCATTGCATACTAACCTCTGCATCACAAATGTAGTACTAAACCACCTTCACTTTTACAGTATCTACACGTTTCTTTAAGGAAGAGCAGTACACAATGTGGTTTGACCTCGACAACTTACCTTGTATCCATTCTATTACAATTATTTTTAAAAGCATTATTCCAGTATTGGATGTTGCACATATTTTTATTCACTTACATAATCCAAAATTAAAATATTGTAACATAAAACTCAATACAACTGAACATATTAACTATCAACACTTTACATGTATTAACTCCTTAACTGTGACATTAGACTATAGTCGAATATACAAAATATTGCTTAACTGTGACATGCGACTTTAGTCGAACACCAAATTAAATTACTCTGTAAAACTACCAGAGATAAACTATTTACAAAAAAACATTTTTTAAATTTGTTTTTACACTTTTTTGCATAATTAAAATTTTTCATTACATCTTGCTGCGAAAGAGTTCAACAATCGTTAATTAACTTGCGCGGGATTATTTCGCATAGCAATTCTCATGTTTCCTACATTCTTATTTACAGTTGTGCCAGTCTATGCTCTCGTAAACGTACTAAAGCAGAGGGGAGATGCAACATTACATTAATTTAAATTTAACAAGCTTATCCAAGTCAGTACACAGAAATTTTAAACTTATCTAACTAACATTGACAAACTTTCATGCGCAAGTGTTTGTAACAAATGTTTTATCTCCAAAACTTATTTCCAAGTTTATAGCCCGGTGTTAATTAACCATTAGTAGAAAATACTCAGTGTCCTTCATTTACACTAGTATGAAAGATTTTTTGTTTTTTTCCATTATGGTTATCGATGATGTCCCTATCAACATTTACATAAATTCTTTGTTTGCATCGCTGGTATCGAGAATTAAAATAGACGTAGGTTCCTAAAATGTAGGCAGCCTGCTCTCTATTTATGGTTAGTGATTTACTGTTTTGTTATGCCATCAAAGTGCTTCTGTGACGTACTGTATTTACAGTGATGTGTGTATTATTTTCTAAAACTAATCTTAGTGTTTGTTAGAAATTGTTTGCAAATAAATTAATTTTAAAAAAATATTCAGATGAGCAAAATATAATTTTGTATAGCTAAACTAGAGTGAACCAAGAACGTATGCCTTAAAGAATTTAATCGTATGTACTAATAGCTTGTATTATGTAACGTAATGTCTGTGTGATGTTATGCTGTAATATTACCATTGTGTTCATGGTGCCAACAGTTTCTTGTGTAAGTTATCGCAGGTCTGTAGGCTGACGTGCAAACAATTTTTACCATGAGAAAATAGTTTTTTGCATGGTATATTGGACAGTGTTAGGGTCAGTTAAGAATTTCTGAGCAAAAACACAGATGTTCGCAGGAAAACAGCTGTATACTAGACGCCAACACAACTGTCAGTGCATACCTAGAATTTGTACGTCAGACAGACCGTGTATCCAAGTATTTAGGCCTTCAATGTTACCACACAGCTGTGTCAGTAGAGACTAGAATGTTATGCCTGAATGTGCCAGCTGTTACGGTACATATTTGTAATGTTAAAATCAACAGTCCCTCCTATGCCACTTAGTTAGATCAGCGTGTCTCTTTTGGCACGAGTTAGTATATTTCATCTGTGCTAAAATGTTTTACTCCGTCTTAAATGAAATATGTAATATAAACTATAAAGTCTTTCTTAGAACAACTATTCTTTATTAACTGTAATGTAGGCCCGTACTGATTTTGCGATGTGACGTAGTTATGCTTTGAAAAATATAATACACAAAAAAATTATTTAATGAAGTTGGAAGAGTATTTGGTAACCCATGTTTTTTAAAGTCAAACATTTAAAGGAATTAGAATGCTTTTTGAGCATATTTAAGGTTGTAAGCGACTTCAGTCTGGCTATGCTCTGACAGCTTTGCCAAGCAATTGTGTCCGTTCATAGACTTTCAGCGTGAAGACGGGAGCAGATGTCAGCTCCAGAAACATTGCAACTGGCTCGTCTGCGAGACACTTCTGTTGTCTTGTCATTGTTTCTTGTAGTCTTGGGTTTGTTCTGTCATCTTGTTTTGTGTGTGACATTGTCTTAATTGTTTGTGCTGTCTTGATTTCGATGTCCTAAAGTTTCTGAATTTCCTTTCATTGTTTTTTTTTTCTTTTGAAATTTTATTTTTTGTTTGTATTTTATTTAGTTTGGCACAGTTCCCTTGAGATTTTTCAGGTTCAGTTGTTTGTGTATAATATGTTGACGACTGTCAGCACCGCTGCACATTCTCTTATTGTTTTTCTTGGTTTACTCGGGGTTTTCTGAGATCACGTAGCACTGCATTGGTGTATGTCTACAACGTTTCACCAAAAGTCAACAAGGGTTCATACGGTCCCTTAAGTTGTTACAAAGTCCTTCATTGTTAACATTCATTTTAAATGCCCTTAAAATCCCTTATTTTATCAGATAGTCCTTAAAAATCCTTATTTTTTATTCTTTAATTCAAACGTGTGTTTGTAGTACTGTATTTATTCACGTAACTTGCTACACACTTGTTATTATGAGTTTTTGGGTTCAAAACAGAGGATACGTGAGATGTTTGAGAACTTTTTTTTTGCTCCAGCGACATGGAGCCTTTTTAATGCTTCCGAGAGAAATAATAACTTTTGTGCTCCAGAAAAATATTTTTTCTACGAATTCATGCATGAAAATGTAGCCTATACAAGGTACATGAAAGCGTAAGATACTGAAGTAAATACTGTATTCACACTTACTGTTGGTAATACAGTAAATGATTGCAAAATGTATTAACTTTCACTTGTTTTGCTTCATTATGCGTTGCATTATGCATTGATAAACTTGCTAGAGTTCAGCAATATTTATGGCATACAGTATCTAATAACTTTGGATCTCTTACATATCTACGGAGGTTTTGATGTCTGGTACGAAATTAGTTTATTCGTGTGCCGTACGAGAATCAAAGATTTAGCAGTCAACACTGCACTGTGCATTAACTGTTACCAGCGCTACCATACTGATATTTGTTTAACGTTGTTTGTATATGGTAATTTTACAATTTTTTCACGTAAATTTTTATGTTTTCACCGCCCATTAAATTTTATTTATGGTGTAAAATGTTCTTCAGTTCTTAAAATAAGTCCTTAGAAGTCTTTATTTTTTATTTTACCAAGGGAGTATGAACCATATCGTTCACGTGACACGTATGTCTATGTAAAGGTAATATGTCTTTTAAGAACCTCTGACCTGTAGCCAGTAGAATGTGAGTAGGATTTGCTCGTATGTCATTTCCAACTCTTCGTCCTCTGTGCAGCTACAGTGGATGTGAGCAGACTTTCCACAGGAGAGTACTATAGGTGTACAGTTCCTTCCACGTAATTGGTGGATGTATGGAGGGCCTAAATTGTGCTGTGTCTTATTGACGTGGGACCCACCTATGTGTAGTACTGCCAACTTTGTTGTCCATGTGAACTGTAGTCATTGTTTCAGAACCCCATTCCTTAAAAAAATACAGTAATCCGTCGGTATTCACTAGGGTTAGGACTTTAAAAATTCCGAAAATAATATAAATTGTGAACACTGAGAATAAATATATCGGAAAAAACACTTTATGCTACCAGATAAATTAATTACATTTTATTAAATTATGTGCAGATGTTAAAAATATGTTTTGTGTATGTGGATTTGATTCAAGGTTTATGCATGTGAAACAAATAATTATAGTTCTTCATTATTTAATGTAAAACATATAACTGAAATAAAATTTTTGCACAATGTGTTCATTACAAGTGATGTGATGTAAATCCACAAGAAACTAAAGACTATCAATAGAAAATAAACTATTCTGTGCAGCTTGAAAAGTAACAAACAAAAAATTGTAAATATGTATGTGAATTTCACTCGTGAATGTTGAATAATGTTTATAATTATTTCCACGCATTTAAGTAAATTAGTAAATACTGAGGAATATGGATGGGTTACTGTACACACAAACTTGTATCAAATCTACCATTCCTGCAGGGTGAGCCTTTTTTGTTTGTTAGTGAACATTGAGTGTTACGGTAAAGCTGATACTTCGCAAGGTCTTGTAACATTTGTTTTAACACAATTCTTATCTTTACGCCAGTTGTTGATAAATACTGTATTGCAGTGTAAATGCTAACCACGATGCATACCTTGTTACTCTTGGAAGTTAATTGGAGTCACAGACCAAAATAATATATATTTGTTGGTGGTTGAAGTTGGTTGAGAGGGTCTAAAAAAGCAGAGTCTGTGAAGTTAGAAGTTTTTACTGGCTTAAGAACTTTGATTCAACATAATTTGTTTTGTTAATTATACTAGTTAATATGGTTTTGATGTTGAAATAGTACAAGAAGGGTAATTAAATTTGCAGTAGTTTTTACGGTTTCGGTTTCTACTTAATTTGCGATAACATACCTGCCAGTCCGCAGTTACAGGCAGATGCTTATTCAGAAATTTTTTTTTCGAGAAGGGCGGAGTTTGTGTTTTGGAGGTGTACAAAATAATTTTTTATTGGAAACCACAACAAATGTGTAAATACAAACGTATGTCAGTACTATATCTAACAGGTTACCATTAGAAGTAAATAATTTTTTAACGTAATTATTTGTTACCTGGTGGGAGTCATCAGCCCCCCCCCCCCCCCATCTCCGTGGATATACGAGCATGGATGGAGATTAATAGTGGGAAAGATTGATTGATTGTTTATTAGGCTTCAACAGTGGTGGATTTAGAAACGTTTTTTTTAGGGGGTGGGGGGGGGCCTTCAGACTAGAAGTCCTCCCACCCTTAAATCTGCCCCTGGGCTTCAAAGTAAGGTATTAATTTGTGATGTTTTTCTTTGGACCCTGGCGGGTCTCTATTATACGTCAATCCCAATTTGGGTGTGCTACAAGTGTCTGTGATTCTTCTGTAAACAGATAAACCATGCCGTATAACCGCCTCCCAATCAAACATGGCGCAGGACACAACATTAATTTGGAGAGTACATTGTCAGTAAGGATCCTCGCGATGTTGTACCATCTAACTGCTAGTATAGCAGGAGATTTGGGCGCCGCTGTCTCCCCCCCCCCCCCGCCGGTAACACACAGCTCTGTCACCACCCACCTCAACCTGAACCGTGCGTTTATTGTTTGCGGAGTATTTTTAACTCGCCACTTGACGTTGTTTTCTGGATCGGTCTATTTCCGACCTCGCCGGGCCGGGCACCCCCTCCTCGCTCCCACGGTAGTGACGTCGGCTCTGACGTCAGAGGCGCGGGGTGCATGACGTCAGAGGCGCGGCGGTTACGTCACTACCCTGCACGTGCGCTCTCTCCCGACCACACCCCTCTCCCCTTCCACTATCAGGGATAGATGCTCGCGCGACCTTATCTGTCCTGGGGTTTCCTCGTCGTAAGAGCCGCTGTATGCCCACGAACCTTCTCTGCTGTGAGATATGCGTATCTCCAATATCAGTAATTATTTACTATAAACATACATATAAAGGATGTCCAGAAGCCGTCGAGTAATAAGCTTACCACGCGAGTCCTGGAATAAATTGGAGAGCTTATTTCCATAACGTCTGAAATACAATTTTTACACTTTTTTTTGCTCGCAATAAATAGTGGAAAATGTGTATTTGGGCCATGATCTTATAATTTTAGCCGCTTTTACAATAATTATCTTTTAAACCCTAAACGAGAGAAGATATGGAAATACTGTTGCGGAGTTTTGTTAACTATTTTTTTTTAAAGAGAAAATACACAATGATTTAATATAATTATGCAACGAAGGATATTCTCGTCAGTTAACTAATTAGCCAAATCTATATAATTTTTTGTCTAGAAAAATTGCACTACACACTAAAACTATTTTTAGCAAAACTTTGTAACAGTTTTATGATATATGCTTTCATTTAGGAATTAAAACTTAATCATTGTGACATCAGTAGAAATAATGAATCATAACAGATACATTACATAATTATTATTTAAACTGGCGACACCCATGTTACGTACCGTTAACCGGAGTTACTTTGTAACAGTGGGGGTTTACTTTGTGCCACTTGAAACGTTTATTTTGTGGTAGTTAGTGGAAAAAGAAACTTAAAATTTTAAACGAGTGATTGGAACATACACAAATGTTGCTGAAATGGAATGAAAATATTACATGCAGTACTATGCTCCCCGAATGTTTTGAAAGAAAAAAAACTATACATACAGAATATAAAAAAAACAGTGAAAAAATGTGGGTGCACGTGCTCAATGTGGAAAAAAAAGGGGGTGGTTGAACGGGATACCCAATATTTTAACGGCATCGCAGCACATGCAGAGACAGTTTAAAATAAAACAATAAATGTAATGTACTCAAGAACAATTTCCTGCGCCATTTTTGAAAATGTGCGTTTATAAACGGTTTAACTATGTATATCCTTGTAACTATGACAGTAGTGTTGAATGCTGTGTTTCTGAGGGCTGGGTGGCTGGAGGCTGTGTCGAAACACCTTATGGACTAGTCCATGACTCACAAACCGGGCGGCTACGAGGTGGGATTCACGTCGAACTAAGTCATAAAAAACCTGTTTCAACTACGCCTTAACCCTACGAGACCGGCCTACGAGGCTCAAGTCACGTCCCAAGCATGATGTAATGTCTATTTTTAGACCCATGTAATTCGGTGAATCCCCGGAGTTTAACCTGAGTATAAAAACCTCGAATCAACAGATTTAGGAGGAGTACGCTGTTGGTCGTTCTAGAAGAAGGTGCTACGCTTGTGGAGAGAGACTGGTGACGTCAGAGTCTACTATGAGTCTGCAGGCACATACCTTTGGAGCAGTATTGGGCGGAACAAGAGGACTGGTGCTGCGGGTCGACGGACAAGGAGGTGCGCGACTGGAGTCGAACCGAAGACCTCAGGAGAGAAGACAGTGGTGCATTCTGGGTGCTGCATAGCACATGGTGAGCCATCACCACTTCGGACTGTTAACGTTGTACATTGCCACTATTTGAAAGATTCGTGATTGGATATATGACTCAACTTTTATTGTGATTTGTAGTCTTTGATTAACGTTAAACACGTTTGTGCTTTAATTGTCAAAGTTAATTAACGTTTATGTGGCACAGTAGTGATCGTGTGTATAATTAAGGGTGTTATGAAAGGTATAGTTGATTGCTGTTTTGTATATTTTTGTAAGCTTTATGAGTTAGTAAAGCAATAACTTAATTCAACTATTTTATTTATTTTCATAAGACCTCTATCCCAAAGAGCTCAGATAATTGCCCACATTTAAAAGTTTTACTAAACTTGTAACAGTATATAACATGCGGGAAACCCACATTTTGGCGTAGATAATTTAACAGCTAGGACTGACACAGAAGACGTAGCTATTTTCTCTTTCTTGTGATATTCATTAACAAACGGGAAAGAGGGGTGTGTACACGCCGCACATGAAACTATATATTCAACAATATTCACAGACTGACAATTTGCGGTTGTTTCTAGATCAACCCAGTTTCCTGACGTTTTGTGCAGCGTGCACTCCCTCTCGTCTACCTTTCCTTACCTCTGCAGGAACCGAGCGAGGTGGCGCAACCCAACTCTCCGGGTTCGATACTAGGCTCCGACCATCCTGATTACATGGGGCCGCGGTGGCCGAGTGGTCAGACCGTTCGCCTCCCACCAAGGCGATCCGGGTTATATTCTCGGCGGGGTCTGTCCCCAGATTATAGCATGTGGGAATCGTGCTGGACGGTGCCTTTGGTCGGCGTGTTTTCTCGGGGATCTCCCGTTTCCCCTGCCCTTTCATTCCGTAGCTGCTCCATACTCACCTCATGTCACCCCTCACCAGCGCTGTAGACTTCAATGTTAAGCGCTGACCAAAGTATCTCACTCACTAGTTCTCCCGGAATCGCTCCAGGCGAATGTTTTATTGGCTCCGACTCCTCTCCCGGCTCCTGTTATTGTACCAAGTTGTCTGTAATGGCCTCGCTGTCGACGATACAAGTCTACCCACTGATCTGTGTTTGGAATGTGTCGCAGAAAGTTACAGTTAGTTTTTTTTTTCTTTTCGAAACTACACAATGTGTAGCACATTTGTGTATCTACGAATACAACACATACTTCTAATTATGCCGAAATAAGCGTAAAAAGTAAAGCACTTATTAGAAACATCGTTCTCGCACATTTCAGAATAGCTTAAAACTGGCCTTTCAGTCAGCCGCATCTGAGAAATTACTTAACCTAATTCGCAAAGCAAATGATAGAAACATGCGCCGACTTGAAACAATAACATACATGATATGGGTACAGCTTAGATCTAGAGGAAAGAGGAATGATAGCAGATCACTGCAAGCCAGTTGAGTTGCTTGCACTTACAAGTGATAATACATTACATACGCTGCTCAGTGGTGCCCTTAGAACTCCATTAATTTTATTGTCTTTCTCTCTCACTCTCGTACTCGCACACATACGCAGAGTTAGGCAATGTTTACTACATTCAGCTTGGTTGTGAGCGAGTACAAACCATTTGCCCTTCGTTGATCATATGTACTTCACAAAACATTCATTACACCAGTTCAGTAAATGGTAAGTGATACCGAACTACTACATATAATGATATAATAAGTCTAGGTTTATAAAAATACTAAATTACTCCCAGGCAGAATATTACATTTAATAAAAACAGTACTGCACAGTTACACATAAGCGAGAAATCAGATAATCCGACATGCTGTATCTATAAAGAATGTCGAGTATAAAGGTAATTTTTCTTGTGAACATTTTCTTTCCAATCGATTTCTGTTAGTTTCTTTGTTTTACACAATTTTTCAAGTTTCGGAACTATTTTCACTGTGTTGTAGGTAGTTGCTAGTTATTTCTGGATGTGCATATATATATATATATATATATATATATATATATATATATATATATATATATATATATATATATATATATATATATATATATATATATATATAGAGAGAGAGAGAGAGAGAGAGAGAGGTGGTTCAGAATACAATGAGCACTTCTGACAGCCTAGTGACTTTCATATAATGTAAGGTTTCTTGCTACTTTTTTAATATCAACGAATCAATGTTAGAAACAGTCTATGTGTGTAATATGTAATCGACTCACAAGTTAATGTCTGCGGTCACAATAAATAACATTATTCAGTTATTAATTCTAGACAAGGTGGTTGTGCTCACTTTATCGTGAACTTCCTGTACAAGACCAGCAGAACCTGTGTTTCTGAGAAAACAACGTATTTGTAATATTTCTAGGCAGTTTTTACCGTCCATCCTCGTGCACAGGTTGGTACTCTGTGTGTCGTGTTACTTCTGTAACAACTGACGATATAGTACAAACTGTGAACTGAACATCTCAAGTACATTGTAGAATTAAATATATCGACTGACATAGTCTACTTCCACGACACTTAAACGATGTCTTATTTTTACTGTTCTTGCGATAATTATAATTTTAAGCTGAAAAGGGAGTAAACATAAAAAATTTGCCTTGCAGTTCTGTTTCAAATGGTTTTTGTCTTGATAGTTAATTTTTGAAAAGAAGAAACTAAGCAGTTTCATCGACCATAAAGTCAACCAGAAATTCGTAATTACGTATTTATCTAAAACCATAGTCCCTATTTTACTGCCTTGAAAAGATCAGGCAACATGGAGAAGGCGATTTTAAACGTAACGGCCAAACATATATTTTAATATCTGTTCTCGTTTAGGCGTAAAAAATTAATATCACTAAAAAATAGAAACAAGAGATCATGGCCTTAAAAAAACAGTCGTGTACTCAGAGCAGCCAAATTTGAATGAAGTTCTGGGAAGAAGAGTTGACTTTCGTAGGGAAGCTTTTGGGCACATCTGCCCTACCTTGAACTACATACCTCGGGAGGGTGCTGCAGTGTAGCTGACGTCGGAGAAAATCCACAACAAAAAAATGTGATCATTTAAACTCCAAAGTAATAAGGCACCGTGTACGGCGAAAGTTTTCGAATGAACTTGTACTGACGGGAAGTTTTGCAGACCGTTGCTTGATGGCTTGAAAAGTCGAGTCCCTATAGTCATTCGGGATAAAGTGAGCACTAAAAATTTAACCTTAAAAAAATACCACTAGCCGTTACGGCACACAATTCAACATTAACTCTAGTTGCTTTACTGTTTGTATGGTTGGCAGCGAAAGTGTGCAACATAATTCTGTGTATTTTATTATTTAAATACAACCATATTGAAACAAAAAAAACCGAAATCGACATTATTGTATTTTATATAATTAACAAAACATATCTTAACAAACTGTATTGATTTATTATACTGACTGTACAGTTTATCTTATAGGCGCAACTATCAAGTGAGGTGTTCAGAAAGGTTCGAAATTTCCCGTCGTTAGCCGTTACGCGTGGAAAGATATGGATTGGCTGAAAATAGAACTTTAGCAGGGCTTCTTTGTTTATGAGAACCGCCTATAGATAGTTTACTGTCTGTGCAAGGCACGGTGCTAAGGGTGTTGCAGGCCGACCTATATACTCCTGTATCGCCTCTATGTGTAAGCAACTCAAGATAAAGTCAACAGGTTATAACCTGAAGAATATTTTGTACATATGTAACAACTGTCGCATAGTCTAATGATTTACGACACCGTCCATTATTTATATATATATATATATATATATATATATATATCCTGAACACTCTGAGCTTTTTTTCCCTTCAAATTTTTAACCACTCAGCACCTCTTGCTCATACCTTTTATATTTCTTTAATTTTTATTTTTGTAGCCGTTTTCCCTCCATTTTAATGAAGTTTGTTTCCCCGATATCGATATCGTGAAAGGTGACTGACAGAACACCATCTTATGTAATGTAATATGTAGTATCCTGTTGCTGCTCTCGCCAGAGCTCCGGGGTAAGCGGCGTACTCTTAAGGGGGCCGCCTACCCGCGCGTGAGAGGCTCAAAAGCGACAGAGCAGTAAGGTCGACTTTGATGCCGCGTCGCCTCAACGAGCCAAGCGCTGAAATAGCGTGCAGTTTTCTGCCGAACGGTTTTTACTATGGGACATTGAGTGGTGACTATAATTTTATTGGTGAAAAGTCTTGAGTGGTGACCGTATAATTTTATTGGTGGAATGTCTGCACCTAAGTTCAGTGTAGGTCGCAGTCTGAGTTTCAAGTACACCCGGGTAGTACATTTTGACGTATGGCAGTCTGAAAATACCGTTTTTATGCATGTTGGAGGGCTTAGAAACAGTGTTTTTAATAAGCGTGGCGTCTTAACAATGAGGTTCCGATTTTGTCTGAAGTTTGTTTTCTTTTCGTACGTTGTCTCAGTGGGCATATGTGGAATATTTTCGTAGAAAAAAAAACCTGTTTAAGATCACACTACAACTCATTTGAAGCGTGAGGTAGGCAGCCGCCTTAAGAGCGTTAGACTGGGCACTGCAGGCGTTACTGTCGCCCTTAGCTCGGCGGGTGTTGATGTACCCGGTGAGAAGTGTGTATTGATCTCGGTCAGCGGACCAGGGTTAGAGGGAGGGGGCTGCTGTGCTACTTGGCCAGTACGTCGTGTGTTGGGATAGAACCTGCTCTCTACTGCACGAGGCTTAGTTCAAGCTACTGTAATGACCTTGATGCTCAGTATGGTCGTACAACATGTCTGGCGGGAGGGAAGGAGGTTATATTGCCCACTACCTTCGCAATCCTTGGAGCTGGGGTAAATCTTCAACATATCTGTCTGCGTACAATAATTTAACACGAATCTTCATTTTAGTAGTATAATATGTAAAATCATCTTATGAAAACAAAACTCTACTATCCAAAATGATGACTAGTGTACCTCCTTAAAGTTGCAAATTATAAGAGTTGTTATTCCTCATACCCTTCCTTTTTCCCCCCTTGTGAATTGGAGTAGTTGTGCGTAAGGCCATGGTCTTTAATTTATTTCAAACAATTGCAAATAACTCAAATATTTTTTAACCAAATGCTTTGAAATAATTTGAGGCTGTACAGTTATATGATACACAATTTGGCAGATAGTTTCTTTTTAATAGCATGTGCTAGTGAAAAAGTAATCAAAACAAGCTGGACTGTTGTCTAGGCAATTGTGTCGATGTGCACACGTGTTCGGCATCGCTGCTGTAGGTGTAGGTAGGACCGTCTTCCTGTACCTGATCCCGAAGGCGTAACAGGAGACACCATACAGATATTTTTGCTGGGAGGGTCGTTCTTCCCCAAGTTAGTCCCAGACGGCGAGGGCACTCCATAGTCATTCAGCCAGAGCTAGAAACTGACAGGGTAGTTGAATACCACTGTCAGAAGTAGATGACGCTCCTTCCAATAGCGGTGACAGGTAGTGAAGACCCACTCACCTATACTCTGTCCACGCTAAGGTTGCAGCAGAAATAAAAATTGCAAATGAAATATATCAAAGCAGTTGAATTATATCTTGATTCCTCACACTGTTATTGTGCCGTTACACAGTCACCTTGTAGTTTTCAATATTTCAAATGAAAATTATGCTCTGCAAACATTTTACTGTCATTTGCTTGAATGGATTAGCTGCAACCTTAGAATGGATGGAGTATAGCAACAACACACATAGGTCAGCTGCGGGGAACCACCGTGCTGAGGGCCAGGCTAGCCAACCTCTATGAAACCGCTTCGTGGACGAGTACCTACTATGGAGCAGCGCCAGAAAGATTGGGCAGGGGAACCGGGAAATCCCCGAGAAAACCCGCTGACCAACGGCGGTGGCGTCCGACACGATTCCTACGTGTGAAAATCCGGGGATCGACCCTGCCGGGATTAGAACCAGGATCGCCTTGGTGGGTTGCGAGGGGCCACCGCGGCCCCTTCGATGTGGATACATCAACGTAATCAACATAAATACTGTTGTATAGTAGGAATGCTGTAGTCAGTATATTAGAACTGTTTGCTTTTTGCTGTGATTTTGCTATAATTTAAAATATGTTTTATGTCGACGTCATAACTAAACTATTTTACTAACAATTATTTAACAATATTTGACTGAGAGAGAGAAAGAGAGAAATAGAGTGAGAAGAAAGAAAGAGAGGCAAGTTCAGAATTTATTAAAAGACAATCTAAAGTCTGGAAATCTGCATTTTTTAAAGTGAAGTTTAATGTTTGAAAATATTTTTAATATCCCTAAATTTTGATAAAGTACAGATATTTTGACACATTCATCAGTAACTTTGACGTATTTATTGCTTAGAACACAGTAACAGTAGAAATTACCAATAGTATTCTGTTTATTAAAAAAAAAAAATAAAAATAAAAAAAACATAATATTTTCGCAGATGTTATTCCAGTTTACTAAGTGACTTTTCAGGCACGCCTCTAGCTGTTCCGATTAAGTTTGCAATTCGAGACACAGAACTGTCGTTTCTTCATCCAAGAGCTCCTGCTGAATCATTCGGCAAGTAATGTAATTGAATCTGAATTCCCAAGCCCAATAAAAGAAGCGAGTATAAATATTTACTTTGATTGCCTACGTCCTAATTTGTATTATATTATACGGTTGACTAAACTCTCTTACATATATACATATTTAATTTCAGTCGCTGATAGCTGGTCTTGACCTTATTTAATGGTTTCATGACTTGTTCATTGTACGTGCGTGTGTTTGCTTCTAAAAGCTTGTCCAACTGTCCCAGTTTCTCATGTTTATAGCGTGAGATAAGTACGGAGAGACGGAGGATTAAAACCCCTCTTTGCAATCCACTTTACTTAGCCTGGTTTACAACACTCTTGTATTATAACTGTATTATATATGCATTCCTATATACCACTCAGAACAAGTTTTCTTTTACAGTTTTAAGCGAAATATTAATTTATATTTCTTTGTACATATGATTAAGACAGCCATTCTCTTTTGTGCTAAGGCCAGTTTACACCAATGATAACATTGCTAATAACACGTGGTTTCAACAAAGTTATTAACAAGTTTGTAAAAATGCTTGAAAATTGTTGAAATGTTATCAACATTGTTGCCAAGAATCTGTTATTAACATTGTTAATATTTATAAAAAATATTAAAACATTTGTTGCCAACATTTTGTTGATAACATTTGCTAGCAACAAAAGTTATGAATTTTAGAAACATGTTAATAACTTGGTCACGAACAATGTTGATAACATTATTTTGCAGACCCATTCTAGGCCGGTCTAGATCAAAGGACGTTGGTAACAAATGTTACTAACATTGTTATCAACAATGTTGTATGCATTTTTGTGATTAACATTGCTATTAACTTCCGTTCAACATTTTTTAGAACTTTGTTACTAACATTGGTGTTTTCAGCAATGTTAATAACACATTTGCTGTCAACACTGCTATAAAATAGTGTACCATAGTTTAAGATTTGTTGATAACATTTTGTAAGTAACATTGTTACTGCACTCCCATTGCACAGTTCTTTCAAAGATCATATTACTTTGTTATTCTTGACGAGTGGGGCAAGTGTTCTTTTGGTTGAACAACATGCGTATTTAGAAAGTGGTTACTGTCTCACAGAATAAACAAAAACTTATTTATTCTGTGACTGGATATAGCTTCAACCCCTGCAACATGTTGTCCAGGCTACGTGCAATGCAGGAGTGTGTATGCACGGAGCAGCGGCGGCCTATGTACCAGGCGCAACCCACCACCCTATCTTTTCGCTTGACAAGCCACCTTAGCGATGGCAGTAAATAAAAATCAGGCAAGAAGGCTATACATCGGATGTAATTTTCCTCGTTTGATGTGTGGAGACAGTGAAGCGATAAGGGTCAGTTTTCCACACTCGACGGTAACAACATCGCTTCTATTCGCGGCACGCCGAACTTGCGTGAAGTGTTTTCTTACTATGTAGTCTTATTCCTTTGGGACTTTATTTTAGGCGGCGACCCTACAGTTTTATTTGTGGCAAGTTTGTAGAAAGTTCAACACATACTTCCAACGTCGTGTTTTACGTATCCGAATGGTGTTTTTCCAGTTACAGCTGCCTTAAAAAAAAAAAAAAAAAAAACCCGTTTTGAACCATCTTGAGAGGCCCCAAGTTTTTAAAATGTTTAGTTGTAACCGTGTGTTATTTTCGTAGGTAAACATATTGTGAATAAGTTTAGTTTCGCGTATAAAAGAATAGGCGCGCCACGGTACAACAAGAAATTATAAGTGTCTACTAAAACCGGAGTTTCGTTAGTTATATTATTATCTAAAACAATAGAATTTACTGCTGTGAATAGATAACCAACATTGCGAAGACGATTTTAAACAAAACTGCATTACAGTTTATATTGATATCTGCTCTCATTCAAGCGTAAACAATGTCGATAAAAAGTATTAAGCCTTAAGATCGCAGTTTTCTCCAGATGTCAAACAGTGTTTAGAACTTAAGTCGTATATTTGTCATGGAATTCCATGTTTGTGAGTTTGGTCAGCAAACGAATAACATTTAATGACACGTTTGTATCGGACTGGAAGGTTACGTCTTTTAACTGTGTTTCAGTGTTCTGTCGTGAAACTTAATTCACCATAACAGAGCATTACAACGGTTGTTTTTAAGTGAGAAAATTCAGAGGCAGTAGGGTATGTTTAGAGCAACAAACAGACTCGCATCATTCCTTTGTTTTCATTGTTGCATTATAAATGGACGAGGTTGCCGCGAAAGAGGAGTCGACGTCGGCTAGACGGCGCACCATGGCCTGCAGATGCGGTGATGTATGTGATACGAGTGCGTAGATCGCCCTCCTCGCTGCGGCGTCTCTCGATCTTGAACACGCAGTCCAGCGGCGATGTTCGTCCTGTGCGTTATAAATGGACGAGGTTGCCATGAGAGAGGAGTCGACATCGGCTAGATGGCGCACCATGGCCTGTAGATGCGGTGATGTATGTGATACGAGTGCGTAGATCGCCCTCCTCGTTGCGGCGTCTCTCGATCTTGAACACGCAGTCCAGCGGCGATGTTCGTCCTGTGCGTTATAAATGGACGAGGTTGCCG